>RSEF01001356.1:0-27795 GCA_003993805.1 Himantopus leucocephalus
TAGTGAGAGGTGTCCCTGCCCATGGCAGAGGGGTTGGAACTAGTTGATCTTTAAGGTTCCTTCCAACCTAAACTGTTCTATGACTCTATGATTCTATTTTAGTTATATATGCAACAATAGGACATTTTTATGGAACAGAAATTTGCACATAGTGAATTATTTTCCCACATGGACAGTTGTTTAATTTTGGGGAAAAATTTAATGTCAGGGAGGTGCTGAATGAAAGGATATATTAATTTTAAAATTACAGCTGTTGTAGGATTATAGGTTTTGTGGGTTTTTTTGTTATTAAGAAGCTGGAACCATTCAAGATGAAGTTAAGTAGTATTTTTTACATCTTTTTCTGTGCAGATCAGCCCACTGAGACAGAGATTAAATAAGATCTGAGGAAAATAAAATTAAATCCTAACAATAACATCTGGCTAAAATTAAGACATTTCTCTTTTTTAAGGGACACTTTTTTCTTCTCAGTCTTCATTTTATGTGCATTCAGACTTTAAGTTTTATTTCCTATGAGAGCCAAAGTGATTTTTGGATTGGTCAGTAAAAGGCCATTTAATGTCACTGCTCTGAAATTCTGCATTCTCTTTCACATCTCTACTGCCTTTCACTTACCTTGTATTAGAAATGTAATCTTTTTTCTTCCACTGGTTTTATGAAAGATGCAACAAAAGCCTAAAACTGTTGAAAAGATTTTTTTTAGTGATGGATTTGCATCTCAAAATACAGTCTGTACACCTCAAGTAACTTTCAGATAATCTCCTAAAAATATTGAAGTTATAACAAGAGTTTATTTATGTATTGGAGGAAAAATTTCTAAATTTAGAAGTGCACAATCATCTGATTACAATATTAGGTTTCAATAAACATAAAATTTTGTACCAGGACCTGGAGAACACAGCCTTACAGAGACATTTGGCACTAACCCAAAATGGTACATCAGAATAAAGCAAACAGCATTGTGAATATATTTTGCACAGATGCAAAACCGGACTATCTGAACCTAAACTCTTATGTCCACCCTCTCAGATTTAGCTCCAGGCAGATTTGACCATGCTGGGATGTGCCTCTCTGTTGAACCTTCACTGGATGGCGTGGGTTTTCTCAGTAGCTGTGTGGATACATCTTTTAACCATAGCTGACCCAATTGCCTGACTCCTGTTTGAATACACTCCCTTAAAGACATGTGCTTAGGTAACCATGTCTTCTGCATGTGCCTCTGAGACCCTGGTCTTGCCTGGGTGCTGAGGCACGCTAACACCTTTACCCAGATGGTACTAGTTTATTTCAGGAGGGAAGAGCAGGGAAGGCTATCCAGGCAAATAATTTCAGCTTTGTTTTAACCTAGCCAAGACAGAGAACACTTCTGAACTTGAGTAGAAAGTTTTCTGAACAGGCACTGGAAGGCTTGAGCTAAAGCCTAAGTTAACCATACAAGATTAAATTCGAGATAAATAAAATGGGGATGACAAGTTTTTTCTCTGACCTCTGTTTTGTGGACTAATACTAATACCTTTAGGCCTGTACTATCTCACTTACTGTATATTCATATCCTACCTTGCACACAGAGGCCTTAATCTCGTTACATTTTTGAGCAGTACTGCTATACAAATTTCTAATATTGATAGTTGTCATTATAACTTGTCTTGAAGAGGGAAAAATTGGTCATCCTTGGAAGGAAGCGTGCCCAAACAGATAATGTGTTGTGTTAACCATCACCAACCACCTACAGGTGTACTAGGAACATTCAGATTACATGTTCATAATGCCCTGAAGGCTTTATTTCGGTTATCTCAACTTCATGTTTGGGGATACCAAGGCACAAGGATTTAAGTGAGTTGTCTGATGCTGCAGACTGAAGTCAGCAGTTAGGAGAGCTCATAACACAGGAATTTCTAATTTCTCTGCTTTCCAGCATGAGATAATGTTACTTTGCAACTGAATGCCCTATATCAGTCCTCTACAGGAAAGAATGAACATAAATAAATTCTTCGACATTTATTTTTTCCGGTGGTAACAAAGAAGTAAGTTACATTTTGGAAATGTTAGGCTTTTCTTTATTATCAGCCCTCAGTCAGAGCTTCAGTTATGTTCATTTGTCACTAACAAAACTCTACTTGAATGAATAATTCACAATAGATAATGCATTTGTTGAACTTTGTCTGTTTCCCTACTTCTAGGCTTTTTAAAGCAGTTATAAAAAAGTTTCAAAAGAAGATTCTAGACCTAGAAACACTTAACTTGAAGTACATGAGTAATCTCATTGACTTCAATAGGACGTCTCAGGTGTTTATAACAAAATACATATATAAGTGTTACCAGCTTACTGGAGTCTTCTTTTGAACTTTGAATATGAAAATAAAAAGAATAATTTTTCACCAACATTTGAGTTTAAAATTAACTTTTAGAAAATATTGCATCTAGCAAAGGTTTAATGCACAAATAATCACAGATGATGAATATGAACAGTTTTGTGCATGCTGTTCAAAATCGAGGTTCAAATGTGAATAAATTATTATTTATTGAAATATCATTCCCTCCATCCAGATTTCTAATACAAATCTCCCCAGAACTATCACTATAGAATTGGCAGGAAAGATGGTTACAGGAGCAAATGATGGTCAAATCCTTTTCTCTAATATAGAGCACAGAGAGAAAGGGCCACTTTTAAGGGTCATATTGTTTTCTGCTTGGCACCTCAATTAGGTTGATTTTTCTCTCAAGTTCGTATGTGGTACTCTATAAGAACCTAATGGAAATCCGTGAACAATGAAGTACACCAGAGGAACAAGGAAAAGGGCCCATTGTTTTTGTTATGATTATGCAATAAAGCTTTATATTTTTCCTTACAGTGTTTCCACAAATGACCTGCAAGATTTTTACCTGTTAATATTTTGCCCAATCTCATATTCCGTGCCATTCCAGTAAATTAAGCCAGGTTGCTGTTTGGCCCACAACATCTCTTAATGTATTTTCAGTCAAAAATAGACTGCTGCAGATGAAGTAAAAATGTTCCACATGCCACATCCCTGCCAGCTTTGCACAAGAAGAGTAGAAACCAGACAAAACATCAGTGTTTCCACAAATTCAGTTTAAATCGCATATTGGGTTTGTATGTCTTTAGGGAATGAGGAAACTTGGTTTCATTTTTTAAAAGCACAGCTAGTGGGAGGCTGTTACGTTTTTGTAAAGCTATAGGAAGACTAGATCTAATCATGTTTTGCTTGACCTGATTTGGTTTTTTTTTTTTTCATTAGGAGTTGGAGCTATTCCTCATAATCTTTAAGGAAGTTTCCCTAAGAATGTCAGTTTTTAAAATGTCTGATATGGCCTATGTTCTACTGAAGCATTAAATTTTGAGGGAGGGGAGAAAAAATTGCATGTGTATTTGAACGACATGCGTCAGCCCACTCTGTCATGAGAAGCCATACATATATTCCAGTTAAGTGTTGTTAGATCCTTGATATTCTGCACATAAAGGAAAGGAAGAAAATTTTCTAGCAGATGTTTGACTGCAATAGACATGAATAACTTCTGTGGTACAGGGACGCTGAGGGTCAGATGTCTCTACCAGCACTCCTGAGACTTTTCCAAATCTATCATACCACAAAACATTAAAGTTGTGAACTTGTTCCTACGCTATATGCTGTAGCCTCTACAGTTTACAGCCTGGACTTTGTCAGTCTGGTAAAATGACTAAAATGACAGCAATATAAACTGAACAGAAATATTCATTCAGGAAGAGTTTTGTCTCCTTCTGTTGCATCTTATTATAAAGTGGTTTTAACAGCTGGGGCTACACATGAGGTACATCAGCAGACTGGAAACCATTAGGCCAAACCCTCTGGAATATTTATTTCCAACATCTGGAAACTAATGTGATTCTGCCGCAGGCAGCTAAGTTTCCTATGCTATAAACCCATGAAGCTGTCTTTGAGCCTTCTGGTCATGTTAACTGCTAGAAGTGATCGGGAATCCAAGACAGGGCTCTCCTGTGCTGTTTCAAAAGCGAATGTGATCCATGAACAGCCATTGTTAAATTTGACAGATAGTCCAAATAGAAAGTCAACCTTTTAAAACTTAACTGTCCCTAAATACTTGGAAAAAATGTATTTAAGGCCCATTATCTGCAGTGATAGTTTTAATTGTTTAACACTATCTGCCTTTGCCTTCCCTTTTCCATGCTCCTTGTTACTAGGTTCCAGATACTTCACATTTTGTATGTAGAGCTTTGCACAGGAACTTTCTTTTGTCAAAATTGTAGGTAAATTAGAGGAACTTTTCTTGAGTTACAGATCTTAAAAATAGGTTTGAAAAAGCATCTATGCTTTTGTGTCACTTCTATGAAATAACATGCCTTAAAAGTTTGCTCCTTTCAGGAGAGTAACTCTGAAAAGCCATGATTTTTAGGAAAAATCACAGTGACAGGCTTTCAGCCCTAGCAATTGAAGACTCTTTTTCCCTATGAAAAATGGCAATGAATGCCTTTTAAAGATTTAAATTGAAAAAGAGATTAACTTTGATGCTGGATGCACCAAAAGCACCAAGGGAACCTTAATCATGGACTTTCTGGACACAAAAAGGAAACTTGCAGGGGTTTTTTTTATGTCCTCTGGAATATACATTTTGCAGATAAACATCATTTAGACATACCAGTTTTCCTCATGCTTCAGAGTTGAACAAGAAAAGTTGAAGTTTATATAAAAACCGCAACCCTGGATGTTTAATGAGACTCTCAAGTCCATTTTGTATTATACATAACTTTATATTTGGATCCTCTGCTGAACTAAACTGGCATAATTCTACTAGACTGTGGATAGTGATGGATTTGCATCAGTTTGTTACATCTGAGGACTAAGCTTTTGCAGCCAGTCACCATACCTTTTGGGGCAGAGCTGCTGCAAGCCCTACAGAAAAGGCAACAGGCAGCCTATTCCTTCCATTCCTGTCCATCGCCCAGAGGAGGACTATATTAGCCCTGAAGTTTCTAAGTTTGACATGACATTAAAAGCTGGCATAGCAGTAGAACCTCAAATAGCTATTGACATTTTGTCTTTATTTACGATGGTAGTAGCTTCAAGTTTTGAGGCAAGCTGCCATGTAAGCAGTAATTCAGACCCATTGCCCCTGAGGAGCTCTAGGTGTGATTTAACTGGATTGCAGATTTAACTAGATTTTTTTCTTTTAAGTTTCAAAACAATAACTGAAGTGGCCAAACAAGAAGAGACTTCTGAAATAATTCATTGCAAAATGTCAGACCTATTCGTTCCCTTAGCTTTCATACCCTTTTGAGAGCAAATCTTTGCTGAAAGGTTTTTACATGATATGTGAATGGATTACGCAATAAAGACAGGTATACGTTCTCACATCTGCATCAAAATGGGTGTTGAATCTCATTTCCCAGTTTCAATACTTGCACTTGAATAAGGGTCTTACAGTGGTAGAAATCACTGTTCTGTTAAATTTTAGAGGAAATAGAAAGTAAAACAGCCTCTCGTGAAAACTTTCTGTGGAAAATACATTTAATGATTTCACAAAGTCCAATTAACAGGTATAGCACTAGATGTCAAATTCCAATAAATCGCTATTGTAGTCTTTGTAGCAGTCACTGATTTAGGTTATCTGAGCATCTGCCTCATGGTTTTGTTACCGTGTAATAATCAATATTTGTCATTTTCTCACAAGGGACTCTTTCCTTTGAGATCCTTTGCAACCTTATAGACAGCTTGCTAGCATGAAGGCCATCATTTTAGATAACAAAAATCTGGGGATCTTACTAATGCCAGTTCTTTCCTTCTTTCTTTCTTTGCCAGACAAGATGATTTTGAATCATACACTAGGGCCAGATTCTGATCTCATCTGTGCCAGTGGAGTTACCTGATAGTTTCTGGTATCAACAGCATTATAGTAGTACAGATCTTCATCAGCTTTCAGAGCCCTCTAGAGTCCAGCTAGCATGGAAACCCCATACTAAATTCCTGCAAAGATATCAGGTTAAAGGTTTATCTATGCTATGGCTCATTTATATTTTTAGATTTAAAATGCCACTATCTTTTCACAGGATGACACTGAGAGGTTCTTCAGTGGAGCCTGAAGAAAACTTCTAGGTTTTGTGATTTCAGTGTAAATCATGACATAAATATGTCTGCACATTCTTTGTAGTAGATAGGTCAGATGAGCTAGATGAATTTGAAGTAAATATACAGGAAGCACCAGACCAAGCAGAGAAGCTGTGTTCATAAGTCACCCAGACTGGATGGCATTCACCTGGGAGCTCTGAGGGAACTCAAATGTGAAATTGCAGAACTGCTGACCAAAGTACACAAACTACCATTTCAAACAGCCTCTGTGACGGAGGCCTGGCTGATTGCCAGCATAACTCCCATGCACCGCAAAGTTTCTAGAGGGTATCCTGGAAACTGCAGACTGGCTAGGCTGACTGTTCCTGGTAAGATGGTAGAGCCTGCAACGAGGAGTGAATTCCCTGATTCCATAAGTGAACAAGGTCTTTTGGGAAAAAGAGGCAGCAGGGCTTTCGGGCAGGGGAGTCTGGGGTCACTGATGTGTCAGAGTTTTGTGTGGGTGTCAAAAGTGTGTGGATAAAAGTGATCCACTGGACCATGTGTTGGGGTTTTCAAAAAGCCTTTGGCAAGTTTGCAAGCTAAAGGTTACTAGAGAGACAAGGTTGCAATGGAATTGGAGGAAGGGTTCCTTTGTGGACTGAAGGCTGATTAAATGGTAGGAAGCAAAAGGTCAGGCTCAATGGTCACTGTCCAGGATGGAAGAAAGTCAGGAGTAGGGTTCCAGAAGGACCATTGCTGGGACCAAAATTGTGCTATGTCTCTATCATTATGCATCAATGACCTGGTGAAAGGGGTACACAGGGCAATCTCTAAGTCTGTGGGTGATGCCAGCTTCCTTTGTTTAGCTGAATACAATGTCAATGACATAGATCTAGGTGAAAGGACAAAAGGGTGGCAAGTGAGGTTCAATGCAGCTAAGTGTAAAGTCATGCCTACAAGGAATAATAGTCTAAACCATGCCCACATGGTGCTGAAATTATAGATGGCAATTACTGCTTAGGAAATCGATTTTGGAGTCATCATTTTCCATCTTCTGAAATTGTTACCTCAATGTGCAGTGGCAGACAAAAAGGCCAAATGAATTATTGGCCACTGTCTGGAAAAGCTCCTACCCAGACCTTGAGTAGTGTGTATTACTCTTGTGTCTGTGTTTGCAGGATGTAATAGAGTTAGACAAGGCACAGAGATGGACAACTAAAATGATGAATGGAATGGGGTAGCTAACTTAGGCGAATAAACTAAAAAGGCTGTTACTGTGACTCTACTTTAGACAGCAGAAGTCTGAGGGGGCACACATGTTTAGAGGTTTACTGAATCATGAAGGTGGTAGAGAAAGTTAAAGCGGAACTGTTATTCACCAAATCCCACACTACTGAAGCATGAACTCAGGAGCCCAGCTTTAAACAGTTAAAAGGAAGGACATTTTTCCATGTCGGCTAACACAATGTGTTGCTAGAGGAGGCTGTGGAAGGAGACAGCATCAGGAGACACAAATGCACATGAGACAGACTCACACACAGCTGATTCATTGAAAAGCAGACCCTAAAGGGACCAGGTGAAGCTGTAACCAACAATAACCCCAATGCCACATTCTGGATATTTGGGGCAGGAGGAGGGCATAAACTACAAGAAATGACCAAGCCTGTGTGCTTTTCTTCTGAGCATCATTCCTTATTACCACTCTTTTTGCTGATTTCTCTGACCCTTAAATACTTTGAAATCTTCCCTGGGACTACAGTGAGAGGTACAAATAAAGTGGTTAGGGACTGCATTGGACAGAATAAAGGGAGGAGGTGAGAATCAAGGGGTGAAGAGTAATAAAAGAACCCAGGAAGCTAAAGAGAGACACCGAGCACAACATAAAGTAGTTACCCTGACAGTGTCTACTGTTCATTGCAGACATTGAGGGAAAAAGTAGGTGCTGTCTAGTGGTGCCCTCTTCCTTGGCACATGAGAGGGACTCCGAACAGAAAGCAGTCCAACAGTCCCCAGCATCCTGCTGACAAGGTCAGAAGGAGGGGGGGGAGCTTGCAACTTGGTGGATGAGGATGGATGAAGATGGTGAAAGAAAAGAGTGAGGGGAGAAGTTCAGCCAGGACTTACATATGAGGTCTGGAGGAGCTATGAGAGGGATTTTGATGTGAAACACTAGATGTACATGTGTACATGCAGAAAGTGCACAAGTCCAGAGACTGTAAACATGCCTGTGTACATGGCTTCATACAGTGTTTTCCAGTTTATGTCCCCATAACCAAGAAATTCGCTTTAATATTCTATCCCTCATTAATCAGACTGCCTAAAAATCACCTGCTGAAAATAAACTGGACATGTTATGAACAATTTGGCAGGGTCCATCTCATATGTGTCCCTATCAGCCTGTGACCATCTTTTTCTGTAATGCTCCTCTGCAACCTCTTCCCCTCCTGGGTATGACACAGCTGCCTGACCTTGGACCAGACTGCTGTAACAACAGTTAAGCTGTGAAAAAGGGCTGTGAGAAGCCCTCATCTGTGGTGTCTCTTATGTATTCTCTATGTGGTGGTTTAGGAACTTCATTTAAGCTCAGACACTTGCTTAAACTATGTTGCAAATACGCTGTGCCCGGCCTTGTACCTTGCTAATCCTGGACTTGCCTTAGTGCCTTCACTTCTGGCTTGACCTCAGACCTCCCTTATTACTGCAGACCTGTCTGGCAATCACTGGTCTGCTGGCCGCATGTGCCTATCGTCACCAGATCTGCTCTGCACTACTTGCTTGAGTACTGGGAGCCTGTCTGTGCCCCTTGTTAGTGAGGACGCTGCATCTGCCTACCTTGTTGGGACCCTTGGCTATGCGCTTGCTGTGCAGAGCAGGCTGCTCTTGCTGCTCCCTGGCAAGCCACACTTGCCTACGGCAGTCACTGCATTTACCTTCTTTTAATTACACAGAGTGGAGTGGAAATTTGTGACTGACATCAATAGGAACATCATTCTTTTGTTCTTGTAGTTCCTTACAGAACCACGTTTTTAACTAGCTCACCATTAACTGTTTTTCCCACATTTCAGTTACCCAGGTTAAAAGCAATGCAGTGAAAAGGCTGTAGGTTGTATGAATTGCTTCACAATAACACAGACTGAAACCCTGCAGCTAAAGATTCAAGCTTTGTCTATGCTTTAAAGTGAAGGAAGTATCCAGATGGGAATATCTGTAGCTGTGCATCCTTAGGGCTTTTTTCTCCCATTGACGCTCACCTGAACAGCCACTAGCTATATCTCCCCAGTTCCCATTCACAGTTAGCTATGCCTGGGCTCCTGAAACGTCAATATATGGCCAGTTTGTTTCAGACCATGAATCACTATATTGATAACAGTAAGAAAATAAGGATTCTATCTGAAGTTTAGCAATGCAACAGACTGATCCAAAGTAAGGAACTGCAATTGTCTTTGCATGATTTTGAAAAGAATAAGGAATAAAGAGTATTTTTTGATCACTGGGCTAAGTCTGGTGTTTTCTGGCAGTCCATCTGGAGGAAATATTGTAAAATGGCATTGTCCTGGAAAGTGCAAGAGAAGTACTGACCTTGGGTCCCTTTCTGTCAAGCTTGAAAAATACTCTTCATTGTTGCCAGTGAATACTGAGAACAATATGAACAAAGAGAACATCACATAAAGACGGTGTCAAACTGCATCAAGCAAAATAACCTGAAGGAATACCTTCATGTTATATTATCACATTTTCAGCATGCGTTGCCTCTTGCATTTAGAAACAGAGGGTTTATTTTTCTTCTCGGAGTGAGAAAAAAAAAACGCCACTGACAGCCCTTTGTGCTGAAGGTTACATTATTAATGAGTGTTGGGAAAGGGAGGAACTTCATATAAATACACTATCATTGCAGTTAAAAGGTGCAGAACTTAGTGTCTGAAGACAGAAAAAGTGGGGTAATTGATTTCTTTAGGATCTTTAAAAATACATGTACATGCACGGAACCAGATCTGACCTGAATTACCAGCAGTGTTAATTTAGAATAACTCTTTGGAAATCCCCTGGAATTATGGTAACTCCACAGCATTTATACCTCAGATCAGAGTATGTATGAGTATGGGCACGAGTAGGAAAGTAGTGAAAAAACACTTTTCTTCTTAATTTGAATCTGAAAAGACCTTGTAAGAATGTAGCAGCTACAAAATTACAAAGGAGGGGAACCTCTTCGAGAAGTTATGGATTTAAATTCATGATGAGTTGTAGAGCCTCAACCTTGCACTCATGGACGGTGCAGCATCACCCTGCCCTCAAGGATAGCTGTGGTCATACGCAGATGAAGGTTCATCAGGAGTTTCTAGGTGCAGAGGGGAACACAGTCACCTTCTTTACATGCTGCCTTGCATTCAGACAGACAAGGCAGAAAGTTGGTTAGGGAACCTGTATTTGTGTGTTAACCACTCATGGCATGAGAACGTCCAAACATTTTTTGGTACAACTCACAGGTACAGTTCTTTGTACATATTTTTTACAAGAGATATATTTGACTTGCTCTTAGTCACATGCTAGCTGTAACACCCACTTCCAGTGAGAGGTGCATATCTGAAAATATTTCAGCATGGGAAGTAGGCATAGGATTTTTTAAGAACTCACAGCGCAAAGAAAATCATCAACTTGAAACCTAGTTAACTTATGTTACTTAGTCACCATGGTGGTGTTACCTACTCTGTCCTCCCTTCTATACCCAAACATTTGTAAAAGCTACTCATTGTACTATCTGTTACATTTAGATTATAAGACATCCGGCATAAAGAAATAACTTTTATCATATGTCTTGACAGCATTTAGTTCAATGGGATCTAATGTGGAATAGAACTGCAAGATGCTGCTGTACCACAAATTATAAATAATTAACCATACAGGTAAAAGAGACCTGCTAACAATTTCTTCTCCAAGGATACCTCAACTGTGTTATAACAAAAAAAGAGTTGGGACACTTATTCCATCATGCTGTAGAGAAAGGTTGTCATGAACTTCAGGTTTCTTGAAATCATTTTGGGCATTAGAGCTCATAAACTGGGGGCACACAACCAAATCTCCCCACCTGCTAATATTCTCTAAAGAACATTTTGATCTGCTTTTACCTTAAAAAGTGATGAGTATAGACCATTCCTTTGCAGTAGCTAAGTCTCACTAGTAGGAAGACTCCCCTGATATTTGGCCTAAATTTTGCCCTTCCTTAATTTAATTTCTTCTGTTTCTAAGCCCTCGAGTCCCTCCGTGTAACTCTTCTCAACATCTGTCATTCTTCTCCAGATTAATTATTAGGTGGCATTGTTTGAACCTCTCTGCATGATGCTTTTTATCCTTATATCTCTAAGCATCTTTCTTTCCCTGCTTCCCTGTGATCATCTGTATTGTTATCCCTTCCAAATTAGCACTGTTTGAAAAAACACATTTCCATGTTTTGCTTTGAGGGACATTGCAAAGGCATGCAATATTTAATGAATATTGTGCATTCTTTCTGTCTGTTTTCTGATTGGTATAATATAACTTCCTGGATGACAACGACAGGCTTTCTAGAAGGAACTGACATGAATGCAGGGAAGCAGGCAATGGTAACAAACACCTCCAGTTTTTACCAGTATTTAAATGACAGTGGAAGTAGGAAAGGACAATCTCAGACATCCATTTTGGGAAGGTTAAACAAAAGGCTACCCCAGGGCCCCACACTCAATCTGACTAGAACATTATTAAACATAAAGCAGTCTTGAGCACTGAAACCCTCTGTTGCGGATGGAAATATTTGATACGGTTATGATTTAGCAGCAATTCAAAATTTATTAATGATTTAAGGTAGATCAAGAGGTTGAATTTTAGCAGTGCTTAGTCATTAACCAGTTTAGAGGTTTACAAAGTAAGTGAAAAAAATAATTGAACAGCAACTTCATTACAGATTCGAAGATTGCAAGATTCACACTAACTTACTATAAGGTATTTCAAATCAATACATATACATATGGACAAAAGCACAGATCACAGATTAATACATATACACGTAAACAAAGCATATAAGTGCATGCGTGCATGCACACACACACACACACACAGAGGTCTCTGATTGCTAGAATCAGGAATTTCTTAAGAGCGGGCAACTCTAAAGAGCCAACAGGTATTGCTTTAAATTCCTACATGCGCACAGATGGACAGAAGAACATCCACATCCGTAAAACTAATATGTATATCACAAACTTATAGGTGGAGAGGTGGATGGAAGAGGGGCTAGCCTATAGTCTAAATTTCCCTTTCTCAAATTTAGGGTAAAAACTCTCCATGTGTTAGTGTTCCTCAGCGAACGATAGTTGAGGCTTGAGTAGGATTCTCTCGCCCTGGCCTTGAGGTGTCAGCCTGACTGACATCTCAACTCAGGGGACATACTGGCCACAGCCCGCTGTGATCCAGAAGATCTCAAAGAGTCTTTACTAGAATCACTACGTATAGGATCCAAGATAGATGACTTTTGTCAGATACTTTTCCACTCAGGCTGAGCTTGGACAATGGAATATTTCGGTACCTTCCACCAGTTACGCTCAGAACTTGCTAGATCTTGGGGTCCTGGTATCCCCTCCTGTCTGTGGCCACGATCCATATGTTGTCAGGAGTGATCAAGTATCGTTATTAACTTCAAACACTAGGACCCATGGGGACCAGGCACGCTATTGTGTTCTGGTCCGTTCTTCTCCACCTTTTCTTTCTTTCGTGTTAGACCATTATGGTATGTTCTGGTCCATTGTATTGTTGTGTGGCGCAGGTTGAGAGGGAAATCATGCCAAGTACTGAGTGGCCTGAAGGCAGGGGGGGGTTGCACCACCACACCCTCCTTAGTAGACATGATAAATAAGCCTCAGATGCCTAACACCAGTCTCATGCTATAGGCATTTATCTCTTGTTTCATCTCCATCTTTAGTCTGTGGTACTGCACTTCATTTTAAAACTTAATTGTAAATATAACATTTCTCATGAAATTGTTATATACAGAAAAAGTCCTGCCTTGCATCTGTCACAGTCTTCTCATTTGGTAATTCTGTCCAAAACATAATGGCAAGAGTTTCTTTTTGTAAGCTGTGTTTATTCCTAATGCCTCTGCTACCTTCCAAATGGTTAGAAACTCTTATTCATTCCAGTATTTTAAAAGGGATTGAAGCTAGACTTTCTTGACAGTAATTACTACGATCTTTCTCTTTTTGAAGGCTGACACCACATTTCTTTTCTGTTATCTACCAGTACTTCTAGCCCAGTTTCATTTACGAGAGCACAGTAGCAAGAAGAAGAGAATTATAAAGACTGAGATTTAAGTGACGAATTCCTGCTGCAGGAGAGCTGCCAGAACTGTACTGGGGCGGGAAGGTAAGTTCATCTGCCACACCACAAAAGAATCGCTCTCATGTACATGACAGTAGAAACTGATGTAAAAGGATGTGCGTGCACACTGAGCCTTTTATCTGACTCTTAATGACCAGTTACAGTCAACTGCCTTGTCAGCTTATTTATAGAGCCCAGTTATGGTTTCACAGAGACAAAAAACTGAAGTTGTATGGTGCAGAGGAAGTACCAAAAGTCATTCAAAGTTATTCCAGGATGCAGGATAATCACAAGATTTCACCTCTTGCTCCTTTTCAGTTTCTGGTCCATAGATGATATCATGCCTTTTCTCTGGAGCTCTTCTGGTGGCAGGTCTGTTTTAACCTGCAGTTTTGCTGAACTAACTCTGCCTTCTGTCTTTGCTGTTATACCGTCATTTCTGCCTGATCTTCCTCCAGAACAGAATGCTGGTTTCCCACCATGAGACTCCTTGCCCTACAAGCATATGCTTTTACAGATCAGTCAGTGATCTATACTTTGGGGTCTCTGGTTCAGCAAATTTCTGTACTTCTTTAATTGCCCATAAGCCAAATCTCTCCTTTTGTATTTTGTCATTAAATCACACAATTCACCCTTGCCTCCAGGTCTAGCGTATGATGCTTCACAGAAGAGTAGCTTCCACCGCATGATCACTGAAGGAGAACACCTACTTTGGGGTGTCTGTGTCCAGTTACAGTATCTTTACTGCCTACTTATTATTTTGATTACCACAGCTATTGTTTCAATAACTTTTTTTTTTTTCACTTTTAAAGAAAATGGAGAAATTCTCCCTAATCCTAAACTCTTATTCTTTGGTCATTGGTTGGTTGTCTTATCAGTTTTTGCCTTGGTTAGACTTATTTCCCTAATTAGTCTCGCCACTGAAAATTGTGATCAAAGGTCTTCCTCATATAGTAACGTGGCGGACTTCTGCACTACTTATAACACACAATACCCAACTGACCAGCAAACTACCAACTGCAGCAAACTCACTAGCACACACAGAGAGAAACTAACTTACCAATCAGAGAACAAGGATTTTTTTTTCCATAAAAGGTAAGATTCAAACTCCACCTTTTCTATTGTGTTTGCTGACTCTTCTATACATCAGCTGTCTGGCAACTGGTTTCTCTGTATTGCACTTACCTGAATTATCCTTACAAATAATCTCAAATGATTTCTCCATAACGCTAACAATTGTTTCTGCTCCCTCTGTGCAGCAGAACTCATCCTCACCCTACTTCCATGGATGTTGGTACTCAAGTCATTTGTGGATTTGAGGAACACTACCATGTGAATCCAAATGATTTGCAAGGGCAATCCACTTCAGTGCCTACTGAAATAAATGAGATTATTTCTTTGGCTTTCAATGGGCATTAAATTAGACCTTTACTGAATGGTGGAACATTTCTTACAATTCAGAACAAATTAACATAATGAGAGATACTGTTTTTCAAGTGTAAACTCTCAGCATTTTTCCCTGGAGGAAAATCTAGGACATATAAGGACATTTGTTGGGTGGTTGGGGTTTTTTTTTCTTAGTCAATGCCAATAAATTCATAAAGAATTCCAGACTCCTCCAGGGAGAAAAGATTCAAATTAAAAATGAAAAGTTACATGGACTTGTGTGAATTCAAAGCTTGTATTAATTTTAAATAGGTAATAGGTACTTTTAAAATTCAAAATACCTGGGAAAAAAAGGACAACAAGTATGTATTTGAGAGCAATTGATTAAAACTAGCTGCAATTACAGGGACCCATCCACCCATGTAAAAGATGGAGGATACAGCAAGAAGTGGCCTTATATCATTGTCATTCTATCAACTACTTACAGCTTAATAGTATGGAAAAAAATAAATGAGACTGAAGAGAAAATGGAGACGTGAAGAGCAGAAGTGTGGGAGGAAAATGAAGGAGAACAGAGTATGGTTTCTACCTGCTCTGTGTGGCAGAGGGGTCATTTATAGCTTTAAAGTTAAGGTTCAAAACATCTAGGGACAAATTAATCTCTACTCTTAGCTACACAGAGAGAAATGGAGTTGAAGTAGGGGTACAATTGTCCTCTGTAGTCCTGGGAATTAAAATCCAGATCCCAGCAGGAATGGCTAAGGCTTCCATAATTTTGGAGAAGATAAACAGATTTCTGTGCAGTTTACCGCCCTTGGGCCCTTCAGTTCCTGGCCTGAATCCACTGCTGGGCACTACCAGCATTCAGACCCCAGCAGAGGGACCACCCGATAGGAAGTTTGTAGAGAAGATGACAACCATTGAAGGTAATAACAGCAACGCCCTCATTTTCAGGTGAAACCGAGTGGCACCACTGAGAGACAAGGGCTTGGTTAGAGCAGCTGGTAGGGCAGGATTGCACTGGTTCAGTGTGTTTCCTCCTGTGGGACCTTTGTCAAAGCCTGAAGCCCAGTGTCAATCAGTTATTGAAAAGAAAAGATCTGTTCTCTACTGCAGATGAATACCCTTGGTGTTCTTATGGGCACGTTACCTCTGCCCGCAACAAAGAACTAAACCTAACTGTGAGTTTTAGAAACAGTTCTGCAAGCTCTGACCGAGTAGTAACATTCTTTTGCAGTCTGAGGTAGAAATTCATGTCAGTGTCTGCTCCTATCAATCCCTCTTTCATCATCACTAATACAGCATTGTATGCATGTCTTTGGTTATTTTCCTTTATTTTAGTCTGGCTGTTGCATTAGCCAGATGAATTCACTGCAATGACACGTAATATATAATCAGATCTAAGTTTGGACCCGGATTCCTGAGGTTCAAGTATGTCAGAATTTAGAATGCATTCAGAATGATATTTAGTAGAAACCAATCTAGAAACTGAAAAGTTTGGATGTAAAAGTTAAGTCCTATTGGTTTTCCCAACAAAGATTTGGTCCTAAGATAGCTAGAATTTATATGTGGAGAAAGCTTCAGCAGACTGTAGCCAGTTTACCACTGCTGCCAATACTGAAATACAGCTCATTCTGAATTAAGCTAGCAGTGATATATGACACAGTAAATTTGCCTGTTATGACTCTAGGACTAAGATGGTTTGGGGAAAATTGCCTAAAGAAAAATCTTACTTGTAATTTATTAATTTTGTAAGGTTTAGGTTTGCTGAATGTAGGACTTTGCATAGAGGATGGAAAAGATGGGTGGACAGAAAAAAGGCAGACTGGTCCCAAGTTCAGGTACTAACAGATTTGGTTTGAGTGGGGTTCTACTAACTTTGACTAGGCATGTGTTTGAGAGTAAATGGTTAAGTACATTAATTAATATTCCCTTTTTCTCAATGTCAGAGCAGGAAGGTCTGTTTCTGAGTAAACCAGAACTTTTAAAAATAAGAGCAGGAAAGATTTGAAGATATTGTCCCTTCTGTTCACTCCCTCAGTCTAGTCTATGTTAAAACCCAGTCCCTAAGGAACTGGAAAACTCCCAAACCCCACCAGAAGGTAATTTGAATGTGGGGTGCTAGATTATGTATAAAATCAGTGATTCCCCTTGAGAAATATCATCTTCAATGCAAGACTGAGATAAAGTACCCTAGACACACTCTCTTGTACTCAAGATGTTACTTTCAGCTTATACTTAAACACTGGGAATGTTAGAGGTGAATATTAGATTGATTCCGCAGGTCTTTCAGTCCAGGAAATGCTTGACTATTCTTCCAGGTGGGCAGTAATAGCAGAGTTCAATATTTAATGGAATTATTCAGGGCATGCAGGAAACACCTCAGGGCCGTAAAAAGTTGAGCTCCCCCCACTTAGCACAGAATGCTTTTGTTCCAACAGGTCCTTCCTTTGATCTTGTTCTCCTACGCTTGAATAACCAAGGTAGAACTGGTTTGGCAACCACTCAGGAATAAAAAATCATTGGAAAGAATGGTGTATAGACTTGAAATTTTTCATTTGACAATCTCATTGGATTCCAGGCCTAACTGTGGGAGTTCAGGGAGTCATTTACAAAGGAAATTCTCTAGACTTGCTCAGTGAAGCCCATGTTCTTCTCAAATTACAGTCAATGATAATTTCACTGAACAACGACAGAGTCTAGAAAGTTTCTGATGCAAACCAAAGTCAAACATCCTTGTTTTATATTCAGTCCGCATTAAAATAAAATAAAAATAAACAATGACATTTTCTAAAACCCAGAGACCCTACTTTTTAGCCAGATGTAAACCTAAAGTTAAAAGGTTATGATCCCAAGTGTGAAGAATACGACTAGAGGTGGAAACATTGTCTTTTTAGATTCTCAAAAGCTCCAGAATATATTATGGTACTTGAAGTCGTACATCAACTGTCTCTCCGCTGCCTGCTCCTTCCTAAAACAATAACAGTTTACACCTACCTGGGAAGTCTCCTTCCTGTGACCAAGCACCTTTGGGTGCAATATCTTCAGCATGATGAAAGAAACGTTGCACCTGTTAAGATCCCCAAAATGTATACTGGGTAGAAGACATTTGCAGAGTGTACTTAGATCAATTACTCTCTCAGAAACATGAATTATGAAAACACCTTAACAAACAAAGTTGACTTTAGCTCTTACAGTCTTTTAGAACAAGCCAGCTTTCCTGCCTCCAGGTTAGATTACCAAAGAGAGTTAGCTCAAATTGCTCACTTTTTATAACTGAAGTAGCTTTGAGTTTCTTCAGAATAGTCACTCCAAGCTCTTATTTCCTCTTCTGCTGCAACATAGACTATACCTAACCTCCCCCACCTGTCTTTTCTTGAGCTACACCTCCTGTTTCCTTTCCTCACCCTTGCAGAATAAGGAGTTTAGGGGTTTATACCAAATATGGCAGTGAAATCTCATGATTTCCCCCTGCTTTTTTTTTTTTTTTTTTTTTTTTTTTTTTATGNGTTATTATTATTTTAGGGCTAGACTGAAAGAAATGAAGAAAAATTATCTTTCCTCGCTTTCCGGGGTTGGATTCCCTTTCCAACATACATGTGAGCTTCCCTAAGCGAACACTTGCATTGGCTTTCTTGATTAGCACATTCTTGCTAGCCACTGGCTTTTTGGTAAGTCACAACATTTTCAAGATTTTAGTAAAATATTTAAAGAATTGATCAGAATTTTTTTTAAAAAACAAAAATAAAAAAAACCTGCTTTTTTTTTTTCTTTGCTAATCTGATTGTAGTTTCACTGTACAAACACGTGAACTAGCAGCAGTCACAAGTGTGATATATTATGCCAGGCAATGTCACAGGAATGAGTGCTGAAGACCAAAGAAGGCAGAAGTGATTTTGCTGCCAAGGAAACTGCGACCTCGAAGAGGATCTCAGTAACCCAGAAGGGTTCTCTGGTAATTTGTAAACCTTAAAAGTGATACTAGAATTCCCTGACTGTCTTCTGGGGTGTGGTGTCCTGAAAGATGGTGAGAATTAACAGCTAACCACTGCCAGAAGAGGATGACCTTTATCCCATTCCCACTCTGACTTGTTCTCCATGGTCCTAAGTTCACTGGTGATTGTTTTATCCTCTTTGACAGCCGCTTTAATTCACTAACTCCAGAAAAAAAATAGAAAAAGCTGAACATTTTCTGTTATGACAGTGACTCAAAGTGGTTACAGAAGATGTGATGAGCAGTAGAGGTGGAAAAGGGAGGGGATTGAGTTGGGAAAATAGGGAAGGACAAAGGTAGGAGAACTGGTAAGGGAAGGAAAGGGTGAGAACAGAAACAATCATTCTTTGGTGTCAGCAAATATAAGATTGGCACAGCTGTCTGTGGAAGCAGAGTTGTCTTACAGGGTGGCTAAATAAATGCTGTCTATTTTTCTCTGTGAAGTTTGGGGCTGTACAGTATGATGTATGATGGAAGAAACTCAGCAATGGCAAAGTGTTATAATTTTATCAAAAACCTTGTGAAAAATTTTCCTTTAATAAGCTTCACTGGAAAGACAAACAGCAGAACTCATCTGCAAAATCCAAACAGAAACACGGCCACGCAGATCTAGGGCAGGCTCGTGCTTATACACAGAACACATCTGAGGCCTCTGAGGGTAGTGCAATTCAAATATTAAAGAAAATGATCAGAAGACCTCAGAATGAGGCAGGTAGCATAATTCAGAGGCCTGGACCTCTTCCTAGATCCAGGGAATGTGACACCCTGTTAGGAAACTGATTGCTCTTCCTTTCCTCTCATTTCTCAGGCTTGTCTCCTAATGAAATTTCAGGAGCATTCAGGGCTTTTAAATGTAGGAATGACTGACTCAGTATACCAGACTAGCAACGAGTTCAACTCAACTCTCAACCTTTTAGTGCCTTATTCCCTTGTCCTGATGTTCCTGGGGGCGGACAGCAGGCATGGGAGAGAGAGTCGTCCTTGCTTGCATTCCAGGAGTTCCCCTGTGCAGTGGCATTTGCTTCATGACGTACTTCACATCTCTTCTATGTTGTTTATAAAAACTCAGAGTCAGTAGGTGGAAGAAGCAGTAGTTCAACCACCTGTTGAAGATGGATTTATTTTTTGTAAAAAAGATGTACCTTACCAGGTAGACTATATGATCATGAATCACACTTTTTCATCTATATAGTTTGGAAGCATAAGTCCAACCCAGAAAATTCAAAGAAGGCAAAATAAAAGTCCAAAACATTGTTGAGCAAGTTTTGATGCAATTATTTTTTTGCCATGGGAAATATAAATACAGCCAAACGATCTATGTTTTTTAATTAAAAAAGATTGATCAAAATTTTCTATTAGATCCAAAAGGGAATTAGCGTATGCATTAGATTTTTGGATTAAAAGATAAGTGCCATTTTATGTACTTGCAAAGAAAGAAAACACAGAAAAATTCCAAATGCAATTGCTTGGTGTGTTAGTTTCTTGATTATTGTAGAAAAACTTGTTACAACCCCCAAAAGCCATTATTTAACATATGGGAAACACTGTTTCTCACTGGAGATTATTTTCTAGAAACCAATCAAATTATTAAAAAAGCAATTCATGTTTTTAAAATTATTTCATTTAATTAAGGTGCCCAGTTTGAAACCAAAAGATTTGGAAGGTCAGATTGTTTAATAGCTGGCCAAGCTTTTGCAGTTCTGGAGAGTTACATTAACTTCAGGGCAAGTGATTATTCCTTCAAAAATTGAAACCCTGCACTGTTGATTATTTTCTATTTGTATATGTTGTAATATAAAAGAATCACAGTCATTCTATCAGAGCAGTTACACTGCTGTGATGACCGTAATGAGAATGATCAAGCTGGTAACTCACTGGGCATTTTGACACGTCCTCTCCCCAGACCACATCCAATATGCCAGTCATCTTTTTTTGGGGAGAGAAAAATTAAATGGCCTTGTTCTTCTGCAAGTAAATCTGCAGCAGTCAGGTGGGGTTGTAGAAAGTGAATTCTTACGTATAGAGGACACTCCTTCTACAGTGTAGTCTCTTTGGTATCAATAGCAGTTTGGCTCAAGTTATATTTCCGTACCTGCTGGAGTCAATCCAACCTAGGGTGCTTATGTGTCCTCTGGACTAAAGGACAGATTCCTGGGTTCAGTTATTTAGTGAGGCACGAGGGAATGGAAGTCAGACAAGAATTTGTCTGAAATGTTACTCAGGCCTTTGAATGCAGCTTTTAAATTATGGCCTGTAGATGCTATTGCAGAGGACCTGACTCCACTCTTACACCAGCATAAATAATTCATTACATATCTGAGCAATAGTGGTACAAAATAGAGAAAAGTACAGTCCAGTATGTGTGGTGTTCATCTTCTGCAGCCATCTTTTCCACCTTGCTCTATGAAAACCTAACGTGAAAAGAAAGATAGAGATGTAACCCATTTTCACCTTTTGACCCAACCGCAATTTCTTCACGAGGTTGCACTGTGCATTGCCATCACTAACCATTCTAGATCTAAACCAAAGAATTTTTCCTCTACTTGGCTTCAGAAAAAAAACAGACTTTAACTACTAATAAGTTGGCCTCTGTGCTACTGTTGCACTGAAATATGGGTAGCTATATTTGCGTATCAGAAGCTTTTCTGAGCGGGATGACCTTGCAAAAACCTCAGAGGAGGCAGAGTGACGAAGATCTGGGAGATTTCTACAAGAAACATTTTGCTTCAACATAAAATATGAATCAAACTCCAACTTAGATATCAGCTCTCAGAGCTGTTCAGCCTCACTTGATGTTTAACATCTAGATTTAATGAATGTCTCTGGCAATGTGGACTACAAGTCAGGAAATTTATAACCATTTTGGAAGCAAGAGACTGGCGGTTATTATATTTCTAAGATGAGAAGGAAAAGATCATAATAAAACATTAAGCTTTTTGTCAAATGAGGGAGCAGGTGTAACTAGGAATAGACGAATCTTTAGTTCATAAACATTAACTCCCAGTCAGAGCAAGATTTAAAAGTCTAATTGTGGAACAGAGAAACAATATATCCTGCACATGCTAGTTATTCTGCTCCATTAAAAATAGGTTAGATGTTTGTATTTTCAGAGCCAAACACAGTGAGGTGCTGAAAATTTGTTGTTAGACTGAAATATTTGGAGTAACTACTGGAGTCAGGAATCTGAAGAAGGATGTACCTTTAGTTTATAACCAGTATATAACAAGGTTCTGAGGACCAAATCTAAATTGCTGTATTTTAGCAATATATTTGGGGATGACAGTTTTTCCCATGAGAACCGCTCGACAGTTCAGGTCATTCACAAAGTTATTTGTGAAATTCCAAATCAGACAGCCAAAACCTGTATGCAATTTCAAAGAAGAAAACTACTTCTTTTACTGTTCTTCCTGCAGGGAAGTCAGACACTCTTTTGAGGTCTGGTTACTAAGGATTAAGTTGCACAGTTAAATCTTGGAAGCTGTAAGTAATTTCACTTTCCCCCCAGAGCACCCTCATGTCTGTGAAAGACTGGAAGAGGATAGAGCTCTATCTTATGTTTATTAGGCTTGGCTGTAGGATGACAATCCAATAACCACATCAGTTTAGGGGAAGACATACCACAGTTTCCTATGTTGAAGAGGCAAAGCTCACCTTTTCACTCTAGCTGCTTCTCTAGGTTGTATTCTTCTAGAATTTTCCATGTTCATTTTGGCTAGTTTGCCTTGGGATTCCTGATTGCACTTTAAACATTGCAGGCATCATTATATTTGCTCCTCTCCAAGGTGGCACACTTCACTTCTCTGAATTGTAATAACTGGTAAAGAAATGTTTTTTGATGTGTTCTTGTGCAGATACCAAAGCAAGAGTTTACCTTTCAGGGACGTCAGCAGTCCAATCAAATCAGAATTGTTCAAACTAGGTTTAATAAAAAGGCAAGCATGCCACCATTTACCTATCAATGAACTTCATATGAAGAGTTTAAGATTTTCAGGGAGCCTTAATACAATTGGTTTAGAGTTTTGCTTAACCCTAAAAAGGGTGGCACTGACCCTAAAAAATCATCAGACCATATCAACTATTTCTCTAGTGAAGTGTCCTGAGAAACATGTCTGTCACAGGATTTGTGAAAATAACATTTAAAGTAAAACTAAAAAAGAGCTCATCAACTAGAAAAAATTATTGAAAAGGGAAGTTATGGGGCTTTAATTATCACTTAATTATCACAATTATCAATGAAGCAGTTGAGGCAGCATCATTTGCTTGTGCAACATTCATTATTGTGATGCAGGTAAATCAAAATGAATTAAGAATGGGGTGCTTAAATCTTGCCCCCTACATTTCAAAGTATTATTGACTCAGGATATCTTGGTTCCATTTTGGCAGTTTATCTAGGCTGACACATCACATCCATTATTTTAACACAGTTTTTGTGTGTGTGAATTATAACTACTCTGACTGACTGGCTGCTCTGTATGGTAATAGATGTAGACAAAGGCTGCCTAAGGTAGAATACTTTATTAGGTCAATTAATATACCGGCAGCATCTTGTTCCTGGGTTAATCATTGGTCTGAACCTTTACTTTGCATTTAAACGTGGGCATGGCCATAAAAATGACTCAGGAAAATGACATTTCAGTCATCTCCGTTTATTCTCTTCCCATGACTTACACATCAAATTTACTCAGTTTGTAAGTCATAACTTGATTTCCCAGCTGTCAAAACATCAAGCTCAACCTGACATCAAAAAAACAATCCAGCTGTGATCTCTCTTCATCTGCACAACACTAACACCAGTCATAATTCTGAAGCTGCAATTAAACTGGTGATGTGGCTTTAGGGTTTTTTTTATTTGTTTTGTTTTGGGGTTTTTTTGTTGATGCTCAAGACTGAAGAACATCTATTTTTCTATCCCCCAAGACCTACTAATTGTATTAGTTTGTATTGTCTGTAGCTATCCCATAATTCATAGGACAAAGGGTTCTTTCTGGTTTTTTGAACCATCATTTCACATCTTTCCTTTCTGAAAGGGTGCAGAAGAAAAGTCAGACCTTTCTGTCTGAAGGGAAGGGAAAAAAGCTATTTAAGCTAAGCGATAATGTTTGCAAAAGAGTAAATGTCAACAAAATGGACATGGATAAATTTAGACAAGGAACTTCCCCACAGGATTACCTGGCACCAGGAGATGAAGCAGGAGGGGAAGCCTTTTAAAAGGTGTTCTGCAGAGTTATCCAAGGAATTTTGTGACACGGTGTCTTTGATATTGGACTGAACCTAATCCAGAAGGGTTAAATTCTACATTCCTGCAAAAGGTGCCCTAAGAAGTGGGTTGATACAGGCAGGTTCTCAGCAAAATTCTGATCTTTCCCTGGTATAATTTTAGTCTAATTCTGCTGATGCAGTGTGTGTTGTTAGGCTGCATACAATCCAGAATGGTGTAATTTGCCTCAGTAAACATCAAATAGAAATTAATAGCCTTAGAAATGTCACTGGTCATTTTGGGTTGTTTTGGTTTCTTTCTTTTTTTCTTTTTTTCAATGAACTTGTAGAAAGCACAGTGAACTTGCAGTGGCTTTCATTTAAAAAAAGTCAAAATTCACCAGTAGTTGCTGCCTCTCAGCATCTGAACTACTGCAGTTACTTTGTAGTCTCAAAGCATTAAGGAAAGCATTGCAGATACCTCTGCATTTTATATGCATTGGTAAATTATGACCTTTTAATGGCAATCACTTATACCGAAACTACATATATTGGCCCAGAGGGCTACTTCTCTGAAAGAAATGGGCAGATTTTGACTTAATACCTGAGACTAATAAATTAATTTTCATAATTTTATTCCAGAGAGCAAAATGAACCACAATATATTTAAGTTTAAAACAAATGTTTTGGAAATCTGCTTTTAAATGCATAAAGCTTACTCTACCGCAGCAGCATTTCCTACAGAAAGGCAAGTATTGTTATCTGGAAGCTTCAGTATTTATCTCTCTGTTCAAATATTACACAAGATTTATAGTCCCTGTGTTTTATATCAGGATGCTAATCAGAAAGCCTAAATCAATATTTCAGATTGTTAAGTACCTTTAGAGAACAGCTTTATGGTGATAAAGGTTGCACAGCAGAACAGCCGGATACTGCAGTTTCACCTGACCACCAAAAAATGCTTGGAAACTGCGACACAAGAATGGCAAAGTGTTGTATCCTTCAAGAATGGCTTCAATGCAGCGCCCTGTAGAATGGAATGAAGAAATGGCAGCTTGTGGATTGTGAATAGAGGCAACATCACCTCATATAAAATATAAACTTGTCATTTTTTTCCCTCTGCATTATTATTAGGTTATTATTAGGTCATGCAAAGATATGCACTAATGCAAGACGCACCAGATAGATTTGAAAAATCGATTTCTAGGATAAGAAAAAGGTTCCCAGCTCTCCATTACGGGGAGATGTAAGGAATTTTAGTAGCACCAAAAATACCAGACAAGGCTTTTGCTCATACGCAGCAGAAAAGAAGGTGCAAAGGCAATTTTATATAAAAACTATCTTTTGTATAGTTTTGCTACATCCCCAAGCCAACAGCCATATCCATTTTGAGATTTTCTGATTTCACTTCCAGAGGAATTGCCCATTTTGAATCAGGTTATTGGCCTACCTTGTTTAAAATCCTGTCTTGGAGAATGATTTGGTTTAGGAGGGGAAAGACCTCACCAAGCACTTGCAGGCTATGAAATTTCACCTCCAAAAGGAAAAAGGCTTTTTCTGACCCCCTCTGGTGACTAGTTCAGTCTCCTTTCCTACTAACACTGGAGTAAAATGTCTTGCTGTTTATTTCACTATGATCAAAACTGGGTAATTGCAAGGTGAGGAGATTAAAGCAATTCTCCACTGTAAACTCATGCATCTCAATTAGGCTGTTTTTCCTTTGAATAAAGCAGGAAGTCAGAACAGAGTTACACCTGTAGTTTAGTAATAATTAGTAGCATCTTTTCCTTGAAAAAGTGTTTTACAAAAGGTGTATGCTCAATTCAAACCTGGTCCAAACAGGACAGGAAGATTAAAAAAAAAACACCTCAGACCAGCATGGACTTTCTGCACTGAGGATAATTCATTCCTAGGTGAGGAAAGGAAGTTTTTGCTTTCATTCATTCATTCTGGTGTTTCCAAAAGGAAGAAAAAGGGACCATCTTAAAATTACAATCTCCTCAGAAGTCTGCACTATCTCTTTGGCAGAATCAGTAAAAGGGCCTTAGTCTTTCAATTTGTTATTGAGAAGACTCTAGGCCAAATGCTGAGGCAGGCGTTGAAGCCAGCTCCGCCACTTAGCACTCATAGCCCAGGTTTTCCAAAGGGGAATGCAATGACACCCTCAATTTTATTTATAGACAAAGAAATTGTGGGAGAACTAACAGGGGAATGAATGCACAAAGCTCAAGGAAATGACTTTTAAAATTAAACATTACTTTAAATTATCACAAAATAAATTCCTTTTAAGCCAATCATGATTTTTTTCAATGTGTACTTCAGTAGCATCTAGAGACTACCTGCAAGATGAGGCCTATTACTGTAGGTATGACACACATGCATAGTTAAAATAATTCTAGCCCCAAAGAACTGACAGTCTAAATAGAAAATATAGTGAAAGGACATATAGTCCCCTTAGATAGTCAAGAACTGAGAAACACAAAAAATAAGACTGGCTTGTCTCCTAAAACTTTAGGCTCTTGTTTCCATTTCAAATCAGTGAGGACAGAAAGGCACCCATGAAAGGCAATTCGCTTCACCTCAAATTCAACTGTTTTCTGGTGGAGCCTTTCTCTCTCTTCATTTACTACACCCAAAGCCTAATGTACATAGCCTTCTGGATTAGGCACCCCAGGTCAACAGCAAGTATGAAATGTGATTGATCCAGATCTAAATGACCTATCAAACCCCACAAAATCTAGTTTGTAGGACAGCCTACATATCAGCTCAGCACCGCAATCAAGAGGCAAGCCCAAAATCTTTGGATGTTTTTTCTTCTGTTGAGAAGATTGCAGCCTGATGTGATGTGGTTATTTATTGTTTTAAGCACAATTTAATGTATCGATTTTGAACTTGCTAAAACATTTTCAACTTCTTAAAACAAACCACTTAAAGATGACGATTGTTTTTTTTAACATGAATAGAGTTATAATACTATGAAAGATACTATAACCCAGAAATCCTAGAAAAGACTGGCAATTTAATCTCATAAAAATTTGAGTCTAACGACTGTTTTTTGAAAACCAGAATTTGCTGAAGAATTAACATTAAGGGTGCTACAAAACAAAATCTCTGTGTAATTAGTGACTAAGAGCTTTCAGAAGTGACATCTACCTCCAAGTAAAACATTTTTCACCTGTCTTACTATGTGTGGAGAATGTAAGATGTATGGAAAAGTAGCTTTTGACTTTTCTCTTATTTTTCAAAATGTAATTGTTGTCATGTGCTAAGAAGACAGTTACTGGACAGTGATCCTCATCTGCTCTTTTAAGTAAGGCTGTTAAGAAAGAATTTTGCTGTGCTGACAGCAAGTTTTCTATTTTTTTCCACAGAATGTTATTACTGGTAATACTAGAGTACCCAGTCACGGACCTTTTTGTCCTACAGAATGAATGGCATCAAAACATTTTCTGCTCCCAGAGGGCTTAGAGTTAGAGGAGAAGACAAGAGACAATGGAGAGATCTTAATGACCCACTTTTGCAGTCTTAATAAAGCACTCCTTTACCGCAGAAAGCAGAAATTTCCCTGTCTGAACTGTGGCTGTGGCTCAGCCAACCGAGCCAATAGTGGGAGCTTTATTTCAATACGAAATGATGTTTGAGAGACGGAGCAATGGGAACAGGCCTGAGTAATCTTTACAAATGAGGAGATGTTATGAATGCTTTTTACAGCAGAGAAGTGAAAGCCAAGTGTCTGTTGCAGCAGTGAAGACAGACAGTGTCACAGCATAAGGAAATATATTAGCAATAAAAAGAGGACTAAGGATAATCTCTGTC
>RSEF01000137.1:0-10884 GCA_003993805.1 Himantopus leucocephalus
GAAGAGGCCTAGCTAAAAAGTGAAGTTACTGAACAGAAAATTGCTTCTGTTTTACTTCAAACCAGGACAGATTTCTTGTTTCAATGTGATAAAACTTTACCTGTTACCATATGTTCAAATGTTTTGTTTGTACATACATGGACAATACCGACAACCATACTTCTGAGGAATCAGAACCAGAGAAGTTTCCCCTTTCATTGCTCACGGAGCTTCCCACTCCACGCTCAGGTGTAGGACATCTCAAGCAGGATGTGCGTAGTGCCATTTCATTTTTCTCAGAAACGTTGTTGAGTTTAAGTATATAGCTGAAAATAATAGCATTCTGTTGATACTCCATCTCTGTTTCAGCTGCTGGATACTGAAGTGACCTTTCACAGTGAACATGAAGAATTGAATTCCACTTCAGGTACCTGCATGCAGGAAGACTTTACAGTCTTGGAGAAAGAAGTTTTCTTGATAGTTTTTTGTCTACTCTGTGGTGATCTGGCTGTTGTTATCTAACCTGTAATGGGAAGGGCTTGAAAGCTGCTTGAAAGGGCTATGGAAACAATAATAACTTCAGGAGCCTGAGGCAATATTTATAGAATTTAGGTCTGTAAGTGTGATAGAAGCATAAGAATCAAGTTTGTCCTATAGTTTTAATTGTTGTGTAACACCAATCGCATTTAGTCTTCAGTTCCCTGGGTGGTCCATGAATTGCCCAGCTATTCTTCGGACAGCTGAGGCAATGGGCTCATTTGACATAATGGACTGACTTCAAACAAGAGAACTGACTCAACTCCTAACTGGCTTCACAGAAAAGCATTTAATAACTGTTGCAGCAGCTCCCCAGGCTGAAATTCCAATCACAGGTGTTACCCAGGAAGTTCCTGATATGCCCCAACCAAATAATAGGCATTATTTATATGATTCATTCTGTTTATCAATATCCCAGGTCAACAATCTCACCAACTCAGCAGATTCCTGCTGCAGAATTGACCAAATAGTGCATAGAAAAGACTCTTGCAAGTAGTCAGTACAGACTGCAGATGCAGGAATAACCGTATAAGGACATGTCTTTTGTAAATAGTTAGGAGATGGTTTATACACAATTTAAGGGTAATAGATCTAAGAGCAATGGACCCTGCATGTACTGGCATGGTCCCAAAGGACCATGGGCCAGATGAATATTAGAATTCAGAAGAATGGCAGTTTGGGGGAGTCTTGTCTGATCCACCTGAAGAAGATGCTGTTGCCAGGACCCTTGCAAAGAAGGCATCTGGTTGCCATCTGGACAGTGACCGATCATCTTGTTTGAGAAATATCACAGCCCATGCAAACGTTACCCTATGCAAAGATCACAATAAATGAGGTTTTGTTTTCTTCCATTTTTTGGTGGGTTTGTGTTTTCTTTTTTGTTGGTTTGTTGGTGGGTTTTTTTAAAATCAGATTCTGCGTCTTTGCAACAAGTATTTAGTCCCTGTAAGACACCAAAGGCAACTATGACAGCAGGTACAGTGGAAGGTGTTATCTTCATCAGAAATTGCCTTGAAGAGTCATTTTCATCATCTGCATTTCAAAATGGAGTCAATTTCTTGACCTGTGCGATTATAGCGAGCACCCATTGCTGGGAAACATCTGACAGGTTTCACTTGCTTATAGCTGAGGCATGCACTGCAAACATGTTGGGGCTTTTTCCTTTTTCATTTGTCTCATTGATATCATTGTACATTCTGCATTGCATATAGAACGTTACACTGGCAAATGTGGGATCATCTCCTGAGCTTTCCTTTAGATTTCTAATAATGTCGTGAGTTTTCAGTTTGCTACTTCATGGCACTTGAACTTGATGCCTGAGCATGTCTCCATGCATTTAGTATTGTGTTCTTTTGTACCTCTTATCCTGTGCATGTCTGGAACTGCATAATCCCATCTGGTAGCGTGACAAGATGCAGATCCTCTCTAGACACCTCTACATCTTGAGGATCTTGCCATGAAAACAAAACAGAGATGTCATCTTTATGATAGGAACAGTCACCTGCCTCATTTCATGACAGCTGAATGCTAGATTTGCCTCTTTCAAACCAGTCTCCTTCCATCCAACTGACTTCCCTGAACTGTGGCTGGGTGCACTGTTTGCTGTGTTCTGCTGAGGGGACATAAGGCAGCTGTATTTACTCCTCCTTCTGGAGATACCTTCACAGTTTTTTGGTTGGCTTTTCTTTCTTTTAGACAAGGATCTTCATCACAACATGCCCTTTCTTGCAATGACGTTCTTACATAGTACTTTTGACAAGATGAGGAAAAATCTAGCATAACAAGAGATGAAAACAATGTCATTATGGGACAGTCTCTAATTAGTCCTTTATAATATCAATAATATCTACCCTCTCTGGAAACATTTTGTTGTTAGTGCATAAGCAATAGTTATCAGCAATTCATCCACTTCTCCAGTTCTCCCATATGTGACCAGAACAGAGTACAGTTACTAAACCATAAGTATAGGTTTAGCATTCTGTCCATAGGATGCTTCAGAAATGCAGTTAACTCAATATAGGTTCACTTTGCTTAGAGGTTAGTAAAAAATACTGGTATTTCTTGCCCTATCGTATTTGTGTTCAACATCATGCAATGGATGTTGGACAGTTTTGTTAATTAGAGTTATCCTACTGAAGAGGTGCTTCTGAGCAGCACGAAAGAGATTGGTAGGTCTAGCTGACTACTTAATGAGTCAGGTTTGTCTGAATGCTCTCTGTTGTATCATCTGTGTCTCCAGTGGTGAGTTGTCTGCCCAAATTTAACATTTTCAGATTTTCTGTTTAGCACAGAAACTGTCTGTCATAACACTATAAATCTGTGGTAGCTGTGGGGGTGAAACAGACACCAAGTTTCAGGATCCCTGTAGGTCTGTTGACACGTTTATCCTATCAAATCTAGAATTTCAGTGGAACCTAAAACTGTCCTGTGTTTCCCTAACTCCTTCCTTCAGAAAAGTGGAAGATAATGGTGTTTTTTTTCCAGTCTCACAGAAGAGCGATAGAAAGCTTCAAGGTGTTAAGGGCATATGCATACACACACACCCCCATAGGTACACCCATAGTGTACATAAATATGCAAATATTTTTACATTTGATAAATATGTAACTTTATAATAGATAAATATATAACTATATATGCCAATAAGGTAATAATATGTATAATAAATATATAACTTCAGATATTCTGAGTGCTGGCTTAAACTACCTCTCTTTTCCTGCTTAGCAGAGTTAATGAAAAGAAGGTACTACATTTTTGACAAGTAACATTTTATAACGTTGCAAAAAGGTATTTCTCAAAACAACCTTTTTCAATAAAGGTCTTTTTTTCCTCTGTGTATAGGCCCCCTAAAAAAAACAACACAAACAAACAAAAAAAAAGCAACCAAAAAAACCCCAAATCTGCACTTTTTTGCTTTTATCTGTTCCTGACCAGTGAATATTGTGATAAGAATAAGTCAAAATTTGGAGCACTGTCCCCTATGCCACTTACATTTTTCCTGATTTTTCCTTTTGTCTGCTGCATAGTTTAACATCCTCTCCTTAGTATGGGAAAAGGTGTGAAAGTTAATATTTTGAGCATGAAAAGTACAGGACGAAAGCTGAGAAGTTCCAGCATAGCTGTCAGTAACTGTGGACCACAGTATTGTCTAAAAATCTGAAAACTTGTCTTGAAAGTAAAAATAAAACTTAAAAATAGACTTTACCTATCTTATATCCTGAAACCTGCAAATAGTTCTGGTTTCTAGCTCTACTTTTAGCCCTTATATTTTTATCAAATCAATTTTGGACACTTTTCTGCCTCCAGACATTTTCTGTGCCATTTGAATTACAAAAAGGGTGGGGTTTTTTTTTTCCTTCACTAAAATTGCTGAATAAGCATCTACTTCAGAGATACTAAATAAGGATCACTACAGACGTATAGCTTATAGACAGCCTTAAATTTTTAATAACAAAGTCTGATTTTTTATAGTTTGAAAACTAAAACTGTATTCCATACTGCTGGAAGTCTATTAGAAAATGCTGAATATCAGTTGTTTTCAGCAATTTTCTTAGAAGACTGTTTGTTTCTCTTTTGAAATAAAAAAGCTGTGTCATTGACTGAAAATCTAAAAAGAAAAATAAGCTATTTCTAACACAACTATTTCATGTCAGTAGTTGATAATGGTATAGACTAACGAGTACTGTCCAGCCTGCTCAGTTTACTGTGGTCTGAAATACCATCTTAAAAAATCCAACCTTTCAAATCTTAATAAATTCTCAGAACTCTTTTTCTCTCTATTCCACATACAACTTTAATGGCAAGTTCAATATGGGGAAATATCATTATATAAAACAGAAGCGAAGTTGATTTCAAATGAAAAAAACCAAACATAAAATCACAGAACTTAGTAAAGACACATCTTACAATGAAACTATGTGCTTTTAGGGTTGCTAGATATAGGCAAAAGTTCTGCTTTTCTTTCTGTTTTCTGATTTATTATAATTAGATTCCCAATAGAATGATAAGGTTCATAAATATATTGAAAAGGATATGGTTATGTTTAGAATGCCTTGGGTATTCTATGACTTCAGGTAAAAGCTATTTGATTTCAAGATGACTTCAGATTCACAGTTTAGAATCAGTTAATTTCCACTTTGTAAAGTTCTTTTGTATTTCAGTTTAACTGAAGTTTGCTTTTCCTTGCACAATAGGTTTTCTTTTCCTTTCAGACTACAAGCTAAAAGCACCGTGGCCTCCTAGCACAAGGTGAAAAATTGACTCCAGTTCACCTCTATGCTGCCTATCAATAAGTAGGCATCTGTCTTATTTCCCCAGTTATCTCTTTTTCAAGCTGAATGGCTATTGTCTATTTTTGTTGTTCTTAAAGCAGAAGCCATTTAATATACTTGATATTTCTCATAGACCTTTCCTAATTTCTATGAGTTCTACTGTATCGACTGGTTCTACTGCATCCTTTCTGTGATGTCAACACAAACTGTGCACAAAATTCTGACACTAAATTCTGGCACTAGCATTACATGGGCTCATGGATAGCACAATGAAGTTTTCTTTTGTTCTGTGTGTCTTTCCTGTGAATTCCTGGGTTTTGTTAGCTGTTTGGACTTTTTTACAACAAATGATCAACAGGCCACATAACGTCAAGTCTGTTTGAGTTGTTATGGTTAGCTCACAACCCATCTGTGGCACATACGTTAAATTTTATCTGCTGTTTTACTGCTGTTTTACACTGAGTAAAATTGGCATTCCCCCATAGCTGGGGGTGCAGGTAATCATTGCCTGTATTAGCTTGATCATTATCAGCATTTGCAAAAAGCCTTTACATTTTATGCTTCAATTTCAGTTACCTAAGTGACTACTATTTACATTCTTTTACCAGAACTGACTTAGCTCTTACTTTATGGGAAGAGTACAACATACCTTAAAGTTATCACAGATTTATATGTCTTAAGGAAGATAATATATAGTTAGTGCAGCCAATGCATTTGAAGTCTTCCTGCTTCATTCATTATGTTTTCTACGAGTTGAAGCAACAGCCACACAGAAAATTTTGATATATTCTTATTTAACTGTTCATATAAGGCATATTTATAATAGCTAAATTACTAATTAAGGCTGCAAAGGAAGATACATCAGTCAAAAGAGAAAAAGATACTAAGTTTGAATGAAGTGTTTCTCAATCTTCTTTTTATTGTAGGAAAAATAGGGTTCAATCTTCCATCTCTACTTCTTGTCCTGAAATTTCAAGTCAAATAGCTGTCTGCCCAGATTCAGTTTTCAATAATGTCTGTCAGTCACACATTTACTAACAAAACAGCTTTTCAGCATAATGCTGAGTTTGAATGAATATCTTTGCATACAGGCAGGAAAAGAAGGAAATTCTGTCTCTGAAAAAATCCATTCATGGTTGAAAATGTAATGCCTGAGAATTGTAATTCCTGTAATTTAACCAAAGCCAGAAACATTTTGGAAAATATGTCATTCTGTGTTTGCACATCTTATCTTCCTTATTGCCTGTTTCCATCCCTCTCTATTGCCTGTGCACATCCTGGAAATTTTCTTCTTTGTCACTGACATAGTGATAGCATGGCTGTTATTGGGTTTATCCGTTTAGTTTGGATTACTCACACATCTAAACATACAAAAGTATGTGAGTTCTTTATTTAAAAGGTCAGGAGAATGGGTACATGAATCTACCTGAATAAATTATATATTCAGAACCTGCAATGAACTCTATTATTCTGGTAACAAAGTCTGTATTTCAAAGAACCAGCTTTTTGGCTAGTGTTTTCAATCTTTACATTTCAGAAGTAACTAGGCTTGAATAAGGATAATTCACTACTAAAATTACTTACTAAGCATAGCAAAATCTGACCTTGTGTAATTATGGCTTCTGTCCTCTTTATTCATACAGAATGCAATACTTTACTTAGCTTTGTTCAAATCAGTAATACCCTTTTTTGCTTACAATATGTACGCTGAAGAGTAAATATGATATGGTCTGGAATAAACATCTAGTTTAATGACACATCCATCAATTATTTGTGTGGTACAAATCTGAGTTCTAATGTATCTCAAAAAGCAAACTTGGGTGTGCTGGAAAACCCTGAGAATTTTGGTTTCTTTTTATCAATTTTGCAAACGTGTCTTTTGGGTATTTGTATGTTTGGGTTTTTGTTTCTTTTAACATAGTGAAGAAGTTAACATTGTGCTTTAGAATGAACAGAAAGTATTTTTAAAAACATGTTGGAATTAGCCTTAAAAAAATGGGGTTTTAAAAAGCACCTTAAGTTCGTATAGTTATTGACATTCTCAGTAGTAAAGAGAGGAGAAAGAAAATTGTGCAGAATCCTGTTCTTTAACTGATAAACACTGATGGTCTGATTTACTGACCTTATTCTTTATCTCCATTGAAAAGATAATGGAGTGACTGAAATATATATTATTGAGGTCATCCACTCTTCCTGTTGTACGAATAACTGTTTGTCAAGTATTACTTGACAAAGTGATAGCATCTATCTCCTCCCCTACACGTTAATACAGCAGTGGCTGTTAAACCACATATATTGCCTCTCCATCCAAGATGGAGCCTAATTGAGCAGTAGTGTAACAAAAGCATCCTCAAAAAAGATTGAGGTTTTACCAACTCCTAAAGAGAGTTACAGGCTTCATATTTCCTAGCATCTGGAGTAGCCAAAGAGCACCTTTTAAATATACATCTCGTCAGATTTCTCTCTCTCTCATTGTACATGTACACAAATCTCTCTCTCTCTCTCACACATACATGCAGAAAAGTCTTGGAACAGAACTGAATTGCTGCATTTAAAGGTCAGATATTTGTTGGTTTGGATCCATACTGCTGCCATGCTGAATTATTATACAACCACAAGAAATACTAGAGTGTTGGCTGGGGGGTTTTTTCCCTCCCTGGAAAGCATTAGGGGGCTATGCGTTTCTTTTTAACCTTATTTGAATTCTTATGGAAATGTGCTTGTGTGCTTTCTCTCTCTACCATCCTTTCCCCTACTGCTCTTTTCTTTCCATGCAAACTGTTGTGGATAAATAAGGCTATTCTGAAAGTGTTCTGGGAAAGTGTACTAACAGTTCAATTGGATGTTACCAGTTACTGATGAAATGGAGAAATCTTTGGATTAAAATATGAGGGTTTTTTCTACTGTGTAATTTATAGATATATTCCAGAAGGGATATGTTGCATTAAGTCCACCTAACTTAAAAAATAAAAAAACAAACAAACAAACAAAAAAAACCCAAAAACTTAAATTGCAGCTTGGATCTACTCCCATGCTTCTATACTTGAAATTTCACATATGATAACACTATAGAAATGTTCTTGGGTGATTGATAGATTTGTCATAAAAACTGCAAAACAATAGGTTCTAAGGGATAGATAGATTCTGGGAAGAAAAACAAAGTTTGTGTTGGTTCAATGAACATTGTTTCTTCTACTTAAAATGGAACATTCCTTTTTTGGCCACCTATGATTCAGTCCAAGGAAAAGAAGAGCTGAAGTGACTGAATTGTTAAGAGACGCTTGAATCCCAACTCAGTAAGTTGCATTTATGGCAGAATAGGACTCCACAGCTCAGATCCCTGATCTGTCTATCTACTGAGAGCAAGCTTCAGTCTGTACATGCTGGGCAGTTTTTTTCACAGAAATCTTTAGGTTGGCATGAGCTTTTTCTAGAATGAATTATTTCTGTTGGACCAAACCACTCTTTTCAGACAATGACTCAGCTTCTGACTGGTAACTTTAAAATATTTTAGAATATAATATGATTTTTTTTTCAAATATTGGTGTCTAAAGTTAAAGAATTAAATGTAGGTGGAGCACATAGAAGATACAGATATATGTATCAGAAATTATATTCCAGCAAACCTCACTGAAGTGTGTGTGAACCATTCCACACTCCTAAGAAAATACTACATTTATTTCAGTGTGTAGTTCTGGCTTTTTTTATTGACGTTCTTAATGCTTCCAGGTTTCAAACATAACAGTGTACACTGGGATTGTCCTTGAAAATCAGTCCATAATTCAATTTACTGGGATGACTTTATTTTCCACCTAGAAAAAAACACAGTATACTTTCTTATTAGAGCTTTTGTGAGTAGTATATCCAGTGTTTTTTTTAAACATTCTCACTGCAGACGCAGTTTTCCTCAACACAGAACAACAAAATAATACATAAAAGTCCTCTATGGATACCTAAAGTTAGAGAAATAAGTACAGGCAAGATTACTCAATATTTGTTTCATTAATATTTCATTTCTTTGCCATTGTTATAATTCCCACAAGCATACCCCAAGCATTGAAAAGAGACATTTAACTGCCTTAATCTAGAGAAGAAAAATGAAGCGATAATTTCAGCATCATCACTTCAGCCACTGCTATATACGCATAACTTCGTCACCTAACGTGTAAGCAGTTTACACTAAGGACATAAAAATAGTTAGTGTACACACTGTACATTTGTATTCTAAAATTGTATTTTCAAAGTAAAAAGAATTGCTATGGAGCATAATCTCAATTATTATTTTAAAAGAGCCCCCAAAGGTAACAATTTACACCAAGAATCTCAAATCTTCTTCGCACTTTTAAGCACATAATTGTAATAAAGCAAAATAGTTCTGAGAATAATTTGCTTTATGAGCATTGTAGGATGAAATGATATGCAGAGGTACCTTCACATAAGTCATTTTCCCAATTGTCAGAAAGAAGCCTGGTGAAGGGTGTTAGGTTATATGATAAAAAGTTTGTTTCCATACACTCAAAGGAGCAGAAAGGAGTAGTGGCTTGTGAGGAACCCAAATAGTCCCCTGCTCCAGCTTCTCCTAGAACCTGGCTCACAGGAGCCATCACCCCACCAAAGCTTCATCTCCAGACACACAAAGGAGCATAGAGGTGCAATGGCAGGTTGGGGAACACCATTAATCCATTCAGAGCAATGGGCATGCTGTCCTGGGCTCCTCCCAGGGCTACCCCAGGAGGGACATCAGTCCGGTAGCCTGGGCATGACACTCATTGTCATGAGTCAATGGGAGAGGCTGTCATGATTGCCTGACTGGGGCATGATTGCCTGAGGGGACTCATTGCCTAGAGGATCGGACACATGACAGGATGGAGGGAATGAACATTTCAGGATTGTAGANGTCATTGTCATGAGTCAATGGGAGAGGCTGTCAAGATTGCCTGACTGGGGCATGATTGCCTGAGTGGACTCATTGCCTAGAGGATCAGACACATGACAGGATGGAGGGAATGAACATTTCAGGATTGTAGAAGACTTACTACGGGATGTTTAGGGGAGGAACCAAAAGCAAGGAAAGGGAGGGATCAAAGTGCTTTGAAGAGTAACAANGCTACGGGATGTTTAGGGGAGAAACCAAAAGCAAGGAAAGGGAGGGATCAAAGTGCTTTGGAGAGTAACAAAAGTGGGAAAACAAAGGGATAAGTGGGTAAAAGGAGATGGTCATTTAAAAAAGTTCAAATTTTAGAAAAGTAGCTGTATATCAAATAAGTATAGTTTATAGACTAAAAGACTGCATCTGTTGAGTTATCTGTGTTTGCAGGCAACGGCATGGCAAAGAAAGAAGGTGAAATAATGAAGAACTCTAAAAAAAAATCAATCACCTGCCTCATTTGTAAAATTGGTAGGACAGCTACCATTTTCTTTATTGAAAAATTATTTTAGTGTTCTAAGCTATATTCTTTCTTGCCTAATTTTGGATTTTCAGTACTACTGTAACCAATTTTTGACCTGAAAAATAATAGGTGCTGTGGAAAGAGTTTCAAAAATTCCAACATGAACTGGAAGGGAAATGAATTTTGGCATTTATTTGACTTTTTTTTTTTCTCCAAGAGGAAAGAAAATCCTACTATCCCTTAGGGTTTGGGCTTATTTAAATTTTTCATCTTGCTTTAATTTTCTGTTGCATTTCACTGGCTATAAGGAAAGTGTATTCTTGGCACATAGTATAGCTTCTTCTTATAGCTGTGCTTCATGATTTTATTTTCTTTATTTTTTTAAAGTATTTCAAAATGTTATCTAGTCCCATTAAGATTTAATGTTTTATTTGTATGGAAGAGGAATTTATTTGGAGAATAATTTACAAAATGTCTGACTAACGTTTTTAAAAAAAAAAAGGCATGTTTTTCTATATGAGTAAGTGCTAGGAAAGATACTTTCATAGTTTCCCAGATAATTTTTATGGACTNACTTTCATAGTTTCCCAGATAATTTTTATGGACTTATTATTAACCTTATATGTTATTTAATTATTACTAACGGAAGTTATGAATGGCACACTGGCCAATCACCATCTATACTCCATTACATATTTTCCAGACCA
>RSEF01000139.1:0-14046 GCA_003993805.1 Himantopus leucocephalus
CCCCAACCCTTGAAAATGAAAAATGAAAATGTTTTCACGCCAAAATGTTAGGGCATCTGTTGATACTGGCAGATTTCTTTCTTTTTTTTCTTCTGAAATTGTGTTGCTACTGGTGGATTTCTTTGTGGGTTTTTTTTTTCTTCTGAAAATTACGTTGATAAGGCTGCAAGACATTCTGGGTTTGATGGGACTATAATTCCTATGGAATATAGGTAAATTTTTTTTTAAAAAAAATCTCTTAATGGCTTTGATTTTGAACATAATATATGTATAAATAATATGGACTGTACCTGTAGAGTGTCCTGTGGAGAAAGGGTAAACCTGCACAATTTACTGTGGTTAATTCCTTTGTGCCTGTCAGTTCCTAATAAAGTATTAGTTTATTATTAGCATAATAAACGATCATAAAGATTCGGGGGATGATCCGTATTCTAATTACGAGGTGGGGGATTATCAACGCAGATGGACACTCCTGAAGACTTTGCATTCTGTTTTCAAGTCGAAGGAGCCGCAGCGTAGGTAATGTGCTCCTGTTTGAGGCATTACGTACTGGTGTGCTGTGGGCAGCTAGTAGAGCCAGTAAAAAATGGATAACTTCGCTTATTTATGCACAAACAAACAAAAAAATTCTGGGTGTGTTGGTTTTTTTTGTGGGTTTTGAGAGTTTTTCGCCTTGTATGATACTTTTTTTTGCTGTGTTTGGGAGATCCTTGGGATGTACGAGTGGGAAGTTGAAAAGTAATCTCGGGATATTATTGTTTTAATGGTGCGTAATTCACGGTTTTGAGTTGTTTGAAATGTCACTTTGGAAAGACTTCTTGTTGTGTCTTCTGCAACTTTTTCTTTGTTGTTTTTAGTGGGAAGGGGAACTGAAATATGGGGATTGGGTGTGAGATTTCCTTTTGGCAGACGGGAGAGACTTGACTACTTAAATTCGGAGAGTGTTTCAAGACCACTACGTTTGCCTTTGGCCTCCATTTTTTTGGGGGAGAACCAACCTGCTTTTCTCTTTAACCTTTTTGCTTCTGTTCTTCCTTCATGCCAATGTCTGTGGCTGTAGATTGCTAGGAATTTCTCCCTCTAGTATTTCTATTTTTAGCCAGGCTACCTAGCTGTTAAGCGGTAGCAAGATGGGTCACGCTTTCTTTATGTGCACATGTATGAATCGGAAATGAGTGTATTCAACTACCTGGGAGCGCAGTGTTTTTGTGCTTTGAAAGCTTTCTTTAGTTTATAGTATAAAGGAAATTATTTTTTTTTCTTCCATTCTTATAACTAACAGTTTTGGTTAAGCACAATTTATTCCAGTTTGCACAAGAGGTGGAGTAAACAAGTTGAAGGATGCTCCTCTGAGCTACGAGTGTCACCCAGCGATGGTCTGATTTCTTTCCTGTTCCCCTGAAAATTGTGAATTGAGGTATTTTGGCCGCCAGTTTGCGTCGTCTTTACACCTCCTTTTGCTAGGGTTTGTTATGCAAGTGCAGCATCTTAGCAAATTAAGTACAGAATCTTTAAGTAGACATATTAGAGTCGCTTAGAGCAGTAATAGGTTTTGTTTCTTTTTTTTTAAAGTTTCTCCTTTTTTAAACTAGAATCAAAACTGAAACCTACACCCGCCCATGGAAAAACGCAAAACTAAAAGCCGTGGGTATATGGTTTGGATGCAGTTGCTCAAAACTCTGCTTAGCTGTATCTGCAAGGTTTGAGAATGAACCTGGTTATTTAGAGCTCTGTCCCGATGCCAAATTTTTACTATAATTTTTTTTAATTCGTCGTCCAGAGGATGACTTTGCTAGATATCTCTGGTCTCGAAGGCAGCTGTGGGTATGCGTGTGTGGTGGTGGTGTTATTATCATCTAGAAAGCATGGCTTGGAGTCGTCAGGACAACACCCTGGCAGGAGGTAGCATTTGCATCTCTGCCTTTTGAGCAGCAGTGGCGTGTCAAAGCTCATCTCGGAGCCCCCTCCCTCCCTTTGACAGTTGTGGCAAATAAGAACAATTTATTCCTGACAGCTTTAGTAACAATATCAACTAATTTATGCAGAACTTCTCCTGGGATAATTGGGATGCGGACATGCTCTGCATAAAAAGCCAAGGGGTAGGAGGAGACCCCCGGCTCGCCAACTGCTGCTCCCAAGCAGAGGCCGTAGGCCAAGCAGATTGCCCCTTTTCAGAAGAAATTAAGGTTGGAAGACAAAGAAGCAAGCCCTGCGTGGGTCATCTGTCAGGAGCCCTCCGTAGAGCTGGGGAGGGAACAATGGGAACCACTTCAGCTCAAACAATGCAACTTAAAGAAATGGGTGGGTTTGTTTTTTAATTAGAAAAGGGGGTAGAAATGTTGGCTCTCAAGTCAACGCAGAGAAACACCTTATTTCCCGCTCTTTAAATTTAAAGCTCAAATAAAATTTACTGAGCAGCAACTTTCCTACTTCTTGGTTTTTTTTGTCTTGTTTTGGAAAGATCAGCAAATAAATTATTCAAATTCCGGCTGACAAAGTGAGGTTTGTGGAATGAGGACACGCTGCGTAGACAGGAAAGAGAGGCAGAGACGATGCGATGCCAGTTTGTTAAGAGTTGATAATAAAAGTTAAAGAATTGTTTGAAAAATTACACTAATTCCCCGTAAACTTTCTCTGATCTTTGGGAACATTAAGCTTTATATGTAGATAGCAGACACGATGAGACCATTTTGCCTTTATTTTTTTCTGAGAGATTGGGTCCAGATCTACAGATGGTAAATATTTGCATAATTCTGAAGTCTTAAGTGTTAAGACTTCAACTATGCTAATTTACACCAGCTGAGACTCTTCTGCTTTTTGTGATCCTGAAAAAAAAGAAAACCCAAATTAAAAAAAAAACCCAACCAACAAATAAGAAGAAATAGGGACAAGAAGAGACAAGGTTAAATTGAATTTCGTATGCTGTATCCGATGGGCACCTGCTGGTTTGGAATTTGTAGGAGTTCTTCTGTGCTAATGATGTGTTTATTACTTTGCTCGTAAAGCTGAATCAGTCAGGTTTGGCTCGGAATTTTCTGAACGACTTTTGCACAAAGAATTTTACATTTTAAAGGGCTTCTATGCAACCAGAAGATTAAAAGGCGGTGAGAAGGTTTTGGAAGAATAGATGTCCACGTCGTAGTTTTATTTCATATTTGTTATTAATTCAGTGACCCCTGCTGGGGAGGACTTAGATAAACAGAGTCGGGTATCTTTCTTTTTATGAAAAATAGCATATTTTGGGCTATATGATGAGGTTGTGTAAAACAAGGGTAGTGAGACAGTCAATCCACCCTTTTCACTGCGTCTTTCTGATCCTAGACCATTGAATGGTGATATTTGGGGAGTTGCCTCTCTTGTTGGTTGCGGGAACTGCGCGACTGCCTCTGTGACCAATTACAATAGGACATATAGGGTAAAATATAACAGCTCTGGCTGGTTCCTCTTGATTCTGTCGGAGCTGATCGTCTTTGTTCCATGGAATATGCGAAGTAGGATTTCTGATCTTGTATTGTATTGCTGCTTTTTAAAAAAGAAAACACATGGAAAGGTCTATATGATGGCGTGTCTTCTAAATGCTACTTGTCCTTACAGGAGCATCATTTAGCTATATGTGCCAGCGCTTATTTCTGTAAGCAGCATAATTAAAGAGGGGAAAAAAAATTCTTACTGGAGAGAAAGGAAGGAAGGAGTGGAAATGTCAAGTTTTTCTTGCCCTATAAATCCAACAGAGTAACTAAATAATGGCTGTCTGTAGTATTAGGTGGTTTTCTTGGAATCTTATGGGAAAACCACCTGTTTCCCTCCTCTACTGTACAAGCGCATCCAAAGAAATGTAGGAAAAAAGGACTGGTTTGAAGACTGAGCTGTCTTCTCAGGATGGCTCTCCAGCAGTTTCCCATGTAAGCAGATAGCACGGTTGGCAGAAGTCCTGCCAGACGGACCATGCATGAGTTGCCCCGTGGCCATGGTCATTGCTTGCTCCGCATCTGTGTGCGCAGCAGAGATGGGCAAAACTTGGGTACTTCTTGCCTTTGTGCGTAAGTAATAATTATTAATAACCAGTGGGAGAGAAACTCAAGTTTTTGGAGGGCTTTTCAGGACCCAGGGTCAGAAAGAGTGACCTTGGTATCTGTAGATTCATATTTTGCTTCAAAGCTGACCCCAAAATACTTCTTTTCCTTCCCCTCACCCCAAGTGTAGGTCTCTATACCCTGCGGATGTGAGCCACGTGTACCAAGAGGAGACAGGTCAGCTACAAATGTGGCATTTTTGTTTGTTACAACAGTATTGTTGTATCTGGAGCCATTTGGGAAGCTTGGTTATTTCTTAACCGCGGGGGGAATAATGCGAAGGCGACAGATGCTGGACACTGACATTGTGTAATGGCGTATTTCACTGCTGTCACTGGGTTGTCCCTGTGGGAAGGGCGCATCTCGACTCCGTGCGTGCCCGGCAGGTGAGACGGAGGGGACGGGATGCTCGAGCCTGCTCCCTGCCTGCCCTTGTTGAGGGAGTGGGGGGAGCTGGGATCATTGCGGGGTGGTAGCATCTGCGCTTTATTCTCTTTTCTCTTTTATTTGCCCAACACTTCATAGTCCTCAGAGCATGTTTTAGAGATGACTTTCCTTGGCCCTCTTCTCAGTGGTAGAGCTCAAACGATGGAGAAATAGAACTTATGAGCAAGGTAGAGTTGTGGTTCTTGCTTCATCTCTCTCCCCTCCACCCTTCGAGGAGAAACACCAGTGCTTGAGGGTAGCTGGGAGCCCGGCTCAACCGTTTCTTCACTGTTGACTTTGTGGTTTTTCAGTGATGATTAAATAACCTTCTCCGTAGCTGGGAGGGTGCGATGGCCGCCTCTTTAGAAGATGAAGCTATTAGGATGCATTTTGAGGCTGACCAAAGTAGCTTGTGATGGTGCGTTTGGATAGCCTTATGCGTTTGCATATGTCTGGCAAGAGGAGAGGGAGAGATGAGCTCTGCAAAGAAACTGCATCCCTCGGTTTTGATTTCACACATGAGAGGTTCCTATTCAAGCATGTGAGAATCGATGAACGTTGGCATGTTGTTTAAGGGGGGAAAAAAAGTACAGTAATTTTCCCCTTTTTCTTTCCCTCCTCCCGCCCCACACTTCTGCCAGCTCCATCATGCGCAATTATTTTAGTAGCAGGAGGACTCTAATTTTCAAAATAAATAAATCAAGAATAGCGTTAAAAAATGATCTGTTAGTGAAGATACAGTCAAAACAACTTGGCGGCTGGATTTGGGGTTTTTTTTGTTCTTAAATTGTCCTGTTTTCACTGAAGTGGGATGACCCACTTCTGTGCATCCTACGGGCTTCTCTGGGTGATGATGATGTTATTTGTATGGATTTCTGTTCCCCAGTTGTTGTACCCCGGTGTTTTCCTTGAACATCCTTCTGGGGCAACTTAAATCTCTCGTTTTCCATCGTTTACAGGTGTAGTAAGGCTGATGAGGCTTGGCTGAAAGCGGGGCTGGAGAAAATACTGCTCCTGCGATGTCGCTCTTGACCTTTGAAGATGATACTGTGCGAGTTCACTATTTCTTCAGTTTATAAAATTATGTTTTTTAAGCTTTGGAGGAGTAATTTGGCTGCTCTATCTGGACAGACTGCGTGCGGGTCTGCGCGGATCCTTTGATAGCCATAACCCGATGTTATAACACTTCTGTTGTTGGTTAAAGGAAAGAAATGCCTCCGGTAGTTAGCGCCAGACAGGAGGGGACGTGTCTAGCTAGTAAGATTTATTTACAGGTCAACCGCTATACAGCGGCACCACTTTACCTTTCAGAAAGTGAAATGGTGATTTATCGTGGGGTGTTTCTGTATGCACCAAGTATTTTTGTGACTGGAGCCTCGGAAAAGGGCACTTTATATATTTACATTAGGAAAAGTGACTTCCGAAGTAAAAGTCAGCGAAAGATTTAATTAACCTTTTCACTATAAATCTAACTCCATTGATTGTCTTCTGCTTCCTCCTCCCTTTCCTTTCCTTCCTTGTTCTCGTCGTGGTAGACCGATTTTTGTTGCCTGTATTTGGATATTGCATGCATCAACTGCTTTTGCTAGCTCTAGCCTGTCTCAGTCTCTGAAACAACCTTATTTTTTCATCTCTGGGTCTCCCGTAGTGATTTTGGCTGCTTTATTACTTCCTCTAGTCCTGATAAATTTTTAATTGAAAAAATCAATATAGACCCAAGAATATAGGGTCAGCCGAGAAGTTTTGTAACCTACCAGGGATAAAACTTGAAAAATATTAGTTTTACCGTAGGGCTTTGCAATTTCCCTTGAAAGAATATTATTTATGGGAGTGAAGGAAGAGAGAAGGTGAGTTCTAGCAATTGGAGTCCTGCTTTTGGAAGGGTGATCAGAATTATTTATACCATTTTGATTTGCTCCCCGTTTTTAAAATATTTCAGATTCGGAGAGAGTTAACAATGTATTGAGTCTGCTTTTGCAATTTCTTCAGTGCCTGATGAGCTCTGCCGTCAGTGTTCCAGCCAAATACTTCTCCAGAAACCAAGCTGGATCCAAATTAAACACTTAACAGAGATCCAAACAATATCTTTATTATTTTCTGTATTAAATCTGCTCTCTTCCTGGTTGATGCTGGAAATAGCAGCATGGAAAACTGGACGATAATCAAAGAGCACGGCGGTATCTGTGTCTGCATTAGTGAGTTGAGGAGCTGATGGAGAGGATCTGGTGTCCACACCACATGNGTTAAATCTGCTCTCTTCCTGGTTGATGCTGGAAATAGAAGCATGGAAAACTGGACGATAATCAAAGAGCATGGCGGTATCTGTGTCTGCATTAGCGAGTTGAGGAGCTGATGGAGAGGATCTGGTGTCCACACCACATGTGTTTTGGAGGCTTTCCTTCAACCAGTTGTAGTCTGGTCCCAGGTGGGATGGGTACAGCACAGCTACAGGTTTAGCTGCGGCTGGAAGGAATCCAGTTGACGTCCTCGAGGACTGCTCCACCATGTGGATCAAGCACGAGAGGGCGGAGATACAAGGAGCTTTGAAAAGCGCTCTTGAAATTCAAGCAGAAATGCTAATATGGGTGCTTTCCATCTGTCCCTCAAGTACCAGAGTTCTGAGAGTAAATCCCAGCGCTGGAAGATTTTTGGCTGACTTCTGTATCTGCTAACTTCTGCAACAGATGAACGATGTTTGGATACAATACTGTGTTAGGTTATGCTTTTGGTTATTAAAACCACTTTTTCAAATGATAACTAACCCAAGAAAAACAATGTTGTTTCCAAGCTTGATACAGCTCACTTCAGTGCTATTTTTAGAAGCGCTGTCTACAATAAATTGTTCCTCCTTTTTTTTTACTGTAGAAGTTTAAAAGGGTATGACTTTGCACATATTTGCACTAATATAAAATAAAAGGATCTACCTAATTCTGCTAACGGTGACCAAGCATATCACAAACTCATCACGTTGTAAACTCGGGTTACTTTGGTTCCTCTTCAGGCTTAGTAGAAGCTTCAGACGCAAGCCTGACTTACGGATTTATATCAAAATCGGGTGGCAGATGCGCAGGATATTTTTTTTACTGCAATCAAAAACTGCAAAGTATGACAATTCAGACAAAAGCATTGTCAGAAAGATGTAAAAAGCTCAGACAGTGCTTTATAAGTTTTGCAGCAAAATTGGGGAAGGTATATATTTTTTTTTTTTGGCTGTTTGGTGTAGCGGGTTATGAAATTGAGTACCGTTGGTGGTAGAGGAGATCCTTAAACTTTACGGTTCATCTAGGAGGTTGTCCTTGAATAAAGCAGCGGTGCGTCTAGCTTGCCCTGTTATTTCTAGAAATAAATCAGGCACATTGTGAAGTCTGCGCACAGCTCTTGGGGCAAGCTCCAGCTGGCTCGGTGTGAAGTGCCTTGGAAGGCCTTCAGATTGAGTTCCCATTGTCTCATTCTATTTAAAAGCCAAGAACAGGAGTTCTGGTGGAACTACCGATCCAGCTTCACTGCTGCGAGGAGGCCAAAGGCAAGCAGCCCTGCTTGGCGGAGCCGGAGCCCTCGGTGCCAGCTTGTTCTTAATGGGATTAACCATCGCATGGGGGGACGCAGTGCAACCGCATGCAGGCTGGAGAGCTGCTCCTGGCTTTTCCATGAAACCCACAAAAATGAGGCTAAATTAAACTACGTGTAGTCCATTTTTTTTTTAATGGTTTCCTCTAGTTAGGCTGGAGATAACTACCTGTGCTTTCAACTTGTTTTGCCTTGAGAGCTTTGAAAGTTGTAACTGGCTTTCGGATAGATGCGTTCAGCCTTGTAAATAATACTAATGTGCAATTAGTATCTTTTACGAAGAAGCAGAGCTGTCTGTGTTTACCCAGGTTTTTGAAGTGGAATGTGTTGAACCTGAACTTGCCTATAAGAAATAGTTCGCTAGTACGAATTCAGTTGAAATAAAATTGTTTGCTGGGACTTGTTCAAACATATTTCAAAGAAGGATAAATAAGTCGCACCGTTCCAGCAAGGGTGCTTGGGACCTGTTCGGTGATAATGATGTCGGGTTGTAAATTGTAAGTCTTTTTTTTTTTTTTTTTTTTTACAGTAACAGAGTTTNTTTCTTCTTAATATGCATTGCAAACAACTGTTGACCAATTCCGGAACGGCTTTGATCTGTGAAAGACGTGCAGTTGTATACTCAGTGATGCAAGTCTCTGCTATGTGATGCTTGACAAGCAGCTGAAAAGCGTTTCTGCTGTAAAAAGATCCTCTAAATGCTGTCTATTCTTATGGATCCGACAATATGTTTTTTTCATTCACCTGCAAATTCATTTGCGTGAGCCTGTGTATTTGAGAATCAGGGTAAAGACAGTTATTCATGCTTGACTCTTGTACTTTTGAAGAAGGGGTAAAGTCTTCACGTCCAAGTGACAACCAGGGCTTGGATGGTGTGTGTTTGGTGGCACTATAACCAGTAATTTAAAAAATGTGACTGATTTCTTCCTTAACTTAAATCTTTCATTATACTCCTTCAAAGCTAATTTCTTTCTTATTTTTCCTGAATGGTAACTTCCATTAATTTCACTCTAGGTAATGATACAATTATATGTAATCATTGACACGATTCAATATGCAATACATCAGTTCCTTTGTGCGGCGATGGTGCCGCCTTTTCAGCTGCCTGAATTTGGACGGTTTCCATCGCGTGCGTTGCCAAGAGCAGTTCTGGAGGCTCTGACATTTTGTCTGACATTAGTCAAGAGCAGTAAAGCAAGGTTCCTTGGCAGGGGTTCTGCAAACTTGTCCGTTTTGTAGGTGGCGAGTTGACGCTCGGGAGAAAGGGATGAGTGAGCTAAAAAAAAATGATATTTCCCATATAGACTAATGGCTAAAGTATTCATCTGAGATAAATAAGAGCTCATCTAGAAAGAAGTCTCCTAGAGATGCTGGCGGTGTATCTGTTTCAAGTGCTAATGACAAAAAAATTTCATATTCATTGCCTTGAGCTACAATTTTGAAAATAGAAAGTGAATATTGATTAGATAAATCAAAAACTCTGCAATTTTTTTAAATGCAGTCCGCGTCTGCTGGCCTTACCGCGTGGATGAGGACTGCTCATTTTGTTTATCCCAGCCAAATTTTTGCCTCTGGTATTCACCGCGAGTAAATCACTTATCTTTTATTTGATGTAGTTCTTCGCTAATGTTACTAATCAGAAGGCATGCTGTTGAGGCCCAGAATCTCGACCTTTTTCCCCCAAAAGCAGGCACCTCAGCTCATTGCAGATGCGGGGGTGTAAATGGGATCAAAACTCAGCCCCTGCAGAGGAAATCTCGGTCCTGTGGATTCCGGCGGTGCGCGGGTGATGCCGGGGGACTAGCAGTGAGATCAAGGTGTTGCTAAATGGGAATCAATACGTGCACGACTGTCTTGAGCTCCTTAAGGAACGTGAGTCGGGAATCTCCTGGCATTTGAAGAACTCTATGAAGCGGCGGCGTTAGCGGCGTGCGAGCGCTGGGGAGTCTCGGGCGCTGGCTGGCAGATGAGGCGATAATGATTCCTTGCACTACGGGGACGAAGGAAACCGTAAAAGCCATCTCCTTTTCTTTTCGCATGTTGTCTGATGTCTTTGATCACTCAATTTCGGTGTATTCCTCTGTAAGGTTTGCCGCTTTTAAAGCTCCCTTTGATTTGATGCCGTTAACGTACTTCAGCGGAGTCCCTTGTACACTGCGGATGCGCACAGGAGGTGAATTATCTGCCACCCACCTCAGCCCACGGTCTGGATGGAGGCGGCGTTGGGGACCCTTTGGAGAGGCGGCTTCACCTGTTTTCTAAAGAATTTGTTTTGAAAACATTTTGCTATCATTTTCCTGTTTTCTGTAGGCGGCGGGGCAGCGCTGCTTTGTCCTGCCAGGTAAAATAATTCATAGCTTATGCGGGGATGCACGCGACTGCGTTGGGAGGGTTGGTGGACTCTACTTTGTAACCCCAAATATGCCATCCGCCGAGCAGCTAAGGCAGGCTTAGCGAATTAGCTGTTCGTTAGGAAGAGGTCTGCTTGCCTAATAAGGTGCTCGGTTACCTGCTGATAGTCAGGTCGCGGGGTTTTATGTTGCTGTGTTTCCTGATGGTAAAAGCTCTGCAGTGGTTCCCCGGGAATAAGAGCCTTTCTATAGATATATAGGACCGTTTTAAAGAATTTCGGACCTTTTTCCAAAATAAGTGACAGCAGCCTTCCCCAGCCTATAGAAAGGTGCTCTGTTTCTATTAAATTTGACGTGCTTTTAGAATAACTTAAGTGAAATCCTGTTAGTTTAGCTCCTGTGAAATTCCGTAGGTTAATTCCGCTTGGGCTTGATGACCAATATTGTGCTTATTGCTGGTAAACTTGCACAGTAAGCGAATTTTGGCACTTCAAGGACAGAACAAACAGTACGTAAGGAGCTATTGCAGCTTGTGCGTTTGCTTAAGTGAAACCTTGATATGCAGATTGGTTCCAGTTTTTAGATTTCTGCCAAACTCTTCTCGCAGCCTTCCTCTGTATGTGATGAACCCCTAGTTACGGAGTTGTTTGGTAGGTACCTTTCAACTGTGGTAATCACTGCTAATTGAGGTACATCCGCCCTTTAGGACGTTGCATCTGCTTTGTCTTGCTCTTGGTGGTGACTGGCTACATCTGTCTCCGGTGTTTTCTGGGTTTGTTACTTAAAAGGAAAGAAAACTGACACCTTTCACTCAAATTTTAGTGCTTACTGTGGCTTCTCCCTGTCCCAGGTAATGCTGCATCTGTAGCTGGGGCAGCGGTGGGACCACCTCTGGCATTCATAGAATGGTTTAGGTTGGAAGGGACCTTAAGCATCATCTAGCCCAACTTCCCTAGTGGGCACCTTCCAGTAGACCAAGTTGCTCGAGGCCAGGTTGGATGGGACTTCGAACGCTTCCAGGGATGGGGCAATTCCTGAATTCTGCAGACTATAGTGCTAATTACAGAAGAGGCCAGAGCTTCCTTTCTCTTTGAAATTAGCGGCCAAACAATAGGAAGCTAACACTGCTTGGTTTGGAGCATTTTTCACGGATATTTGGCTTGGATGGGACGGTCCTGGATGGATTATCCATCTCTTGATAGATCTTGAAGAACTTGAAACAAAATACAGTTGTATATTAAAAATATGATGAGATTCCATTTAAATTACTTTAAGCATTGAACAGAAAATATTAACCTCAGTAGGACAAGCTTTGAGGGTGTCTTTTTAAAGAACGTCTTTGCAGTCTGTCTTACGGGCTTAGATGCATCTGACTCCATTTAATGACAAAAGCAAGCCGAGAGATGNATCTTTTTAAAGAATGTCTTTGCAGTCTGTCTTACGGGCTTAGGTGCATCTGACTCCATTTAATGACAAAACCAAGCCGAGAGATGTCTAGACACAGTGGATTTTCGGAGCTGTTTCTGTGCCCATTACCACGATGTTACACATCTGTGCAGTTTCTTGGTGCATTTGTACTGTGCTTTTTTGGAAGGTGGTTATTTGTTTCGTTTGGGTTATTTATTTATTTTTTTTTCTCCCCTTAGGGATGCTGCTGTATCCTTCTCCCCACTCCCTCCTTAAGAGCGGGTTGGTGGCATGGGCTGCAGTTGTACTACCTGCTAGTTATTTGTTTCCCCGTGCTTTATCTTTTCCATGCATTTTTCAGTAGTTTTTCTGTTGACAATCATGTGAGGAAGGATGGCTCCTCTCCCTGAGGCTACGGAGGGGGATTACAGCAATCGGGTGGGGAGATGACAGCCGGCAACAAAGAAGGGTTTGGACTGAGCTCCCCCCCTTGCCAAGAGCCTTTGGAGGTGACAGTCCGTGTCCCCAGGCTGCAGTGGTACCTGCTGGGATGCGGGGCTGCCTTCGGAGCTAGGACAGCCTGAGCAAAACCCATAGACCCAACTCTGGAAGGGAAGGGGACGCCTGAATTAGCAGAGGTCAAGGTGGAAGCACGCCAGGTTGGAGGTTTGGGTATTGAAGCTTTTGTGCCTACCGGTGAGAAACGGGGTGCTGGTTCAAGCTCCACTCCTCCGGGGAGAAGTTCTTCACTCTCAAGACTAAGGTGGTAAGGGCTTATTCCTCCCATGTCGTATCTTTTTTTTTTTTTTTTNTTGCTGCGTTGCTGTTTTTGATGGATAGTTTTGTTGCTCTAGGGAGCGTTGCGTGCAAAAATCCCCCCACCGCCACTGTAACCGTCGCTTCCACTTCATTCTTCGCTCAAACCTGGCCCCTGCCAAACTCCACGTTCATCGCACCACACCTGAAGAGACGAGAAGTTTGGTATTCTGCAGAAAGTTCCAGTACAGAGAGAAATTATTCTGAGGGCAGATGAATCTCGTTGACTGGCATTTTGCTACCGGATTTGACTGTTGAATAATAACCTGGTTAGTAAGAAATGGGCTTGTCACTCAGCAGGCGGCAGGAGTTTTCAACACCTCTAATTATCAAGAGAGAGTGTCTTCCTAGCAGAATTAGCTTTCTGTAATGCTTGTCCTCTAGGATGTGTAGCATTTATTGTATTCTATGTATCCATAACACAGTGTTGTTTGGACTTATTTTGACACTTGTTGCCTTAGCAAACCATGTGTTTTCACTGTACGTAATTAAGAGAACTAACGGCCATTTAAGAACTATATATTTATACAGCCAGTCTTATGCAATATAGCAAAAACCCCTCAGGTACTGCTAATAGGGAATTAATCTGAAGGCTGTAGCCCTGGAATAGAGAACTGTTCCTTTTTTTTTTTTATTAAAAAAACCCAACAAAAGCATACTTTGAAGTTGTGTTGTTTCAAAGCAACCTGCTTTTTGTTTGCCTTTAGAGGTACTAAAGCTGCATTTTGCAGAAATGCTGAGTGTACAAGTTTCCAAAGAAGGGTTACGTGTGAATTGCACCATATATTACGCATCTTTAAAAGATTACAATGCCCATTTACTGTTATATTTCCCAAGAAAGTGGCACTCCTGGTCTGGAACTGTGGAGGTCCAGACCTCAAAACACTTGCTAAGATGTACACGTAGGGCAGAGAAAAAAAAACCCTTTTCACATTTTGATGATTTGTTTTTAAAAAAATATTCTTGACCAGTTTCTCCCTCTGAAGCTAAAAGTTGGTAGAAATCTGGTGAAGAAAAGCTTCTGAATTATGAGCATAGATTTCTTTCCTCTTCCCGTTAATCAGCGAGCCCTGTTCTTTAGAGTATGCTGGTGATGTTCTACTCTGTACTTCATTTGGTGTTAATTATTGCAGTTCAGCTAGCAGGAGATGGTGTCTTTCCCGTCTGGGTCAGAGTCCTGTCTGGTACCTTGGAGGCAGTCGGTCGTGGTGCCCCTGAGCTCGGAAAGTCTCATTTGTACCTACAGGTACACGAGGGAGATGTTCGGGGACAGCTGCTGTCTCATCCTGTATCTGGGGTGGCTTTCATAGTAAGGGTTGACTTCGTGTTGCTTCATTTCTCTACCTGTCTACTTAGGTAGACCTCTTAATTAGTCCTGTCTAAACCCCCTCCTGTAGTTGAACAGT
>RSEF01000014.1:0-20795 GCA_003993805.1 Himantopus leucocephalus
GTCTTCATAGGAGAGGTGCTCCAGCCCTCCGATCATCTTCATGCCCCGCCTCTGGACCCGCTCCAACAAGTCCTATGTGTTTAGTGCCCCGTGATTTAGAACATGCATGTGACTAAAGCATAGCTTAATCAGGTTCGCTCTGTATTAAAAAATGAGAGTAATGAGACTGAAAGATAGTGCTAACAAATTCAACTGTCCTGACAGTAGAAACCATATGACCTATATGGATAGAAACCATAACACTGGAAATAAGTGAGATGTGAGATTTATTTTTTTTTAACTTAACACTGTCATAGCACTTAAGGGCCTCAGTTGCTGTATGTCTTAGGACTTAAAACAGGAGCTGAAGTTTTAAAACTGTACAAAATACTGTGATCATGCTACCAATGATCATGATTGTGTTACTTCTATTTAAATCTTATGTTGCACCTCCTTAAATTAATGATTATGCATCCTCTGTAGATAATTTTCACACATTCTATTACACAAACATCTTGGGAGTTAAGGTGTTTGTGATTTTCATTGGAGCTGAATCCAGCCTCCTGTGAGAATGGTTTTCTTGGCACTGCCCTGAGGCTGGCAGCAGTGCACAGTTGCAATTGCCACTGCGTAACTGGCATCCTCGGGCAGTCTGTTCTGCCCAGTTATGCCCATACGCCTTTCCCCAGCATGCAGGAAATCTCTGTAAAGAAAAAGAGATCGTCTCCATTGCAGTAGAATCACAGTTCTGCAATGGTAGGAATCTGCCAGAGGGATAAAATGGGAACTGTGGTGTTATAGTTCAACTTTTATTTTTTTTTTTTTTAAATGCAACTGAAAATAGAAAGGAGTCTTTCTCGTGCTCTGTTGAACAAATTTTAGGACTCCCAAGACTGAAGTGGTTAAAATTCAGGATATGAATGGCATGGATTGTAAGCTAGTTGTTCATATTGACATTTACACTATTCATTGCCTTTAGCTATATGTTGTCTGAAAGAAATGGCTGGATTATCAGCTAGTGTAAGTTCTTCTGAACTTCACGGGAGCTATGCTACTATATGAACTAAACATCTTCCTTCGGCATTTCACAATATTTTAAGGGAAGTTAGTTCAGTTTGAGGTGTCACAGCCTGGAAAGTACATTTTTTCCAATGGAAATTTCTAGTGGAAGGACTTAGCCAGGCAGCTTCTTTCTCCATCTTTCCAGATTATCTGAATCCTGAGGACATTGTACTTTTGTATCTGCATAGGAAGCAAGTATGTGTCGAGAGCTATTTAAATAACTGCCTGAAATCCAGATTCATACTGACAACCTGTGCTTCCTGGTTAGTGTGATGTGATTTGAAATTGTTATGCTTAAGTAACACAGGTTATGATGAAACATGGACGCTGCAGACTAAAAGCACTGCTAGCAGCTACCTAAAACACCTGCTCATTTTAATGTGAAACAGAGCGTGCGAACCCTGGGGTTTTTGAACTTGTTGCAATTTTTATGAAATATTTGCAAAGGCCAGCCTCATCACATCAAGGAATATTAGATAAAATTCAACACAATAGTATTTTGTATAGTCACATGGGACATTTAATCCACTCCGATTTTTCTCCTTACCAGCTGTACAAACAAAAGCCCTAAAACCCAGAAGGGTCTTCTGCCAGCAAGGCACTGGGCAAATACTGCCTTGACCGTTGCAGAACATAGGGTGTATCCTGCCACTGCAGTCGTATTTTGGGTTTATAAGGTATTGTCTCTGTTCCTCATCATCATACATCCCTTTTTCATGTATGTTTTCTGTGAGCTGAGATCTTCCAGATTGGTAGCACACTGAGCACCTTAAATTAGCACATGGGCCTATTACAGCCCGGTATTCGGGGTACGTAGCAAGAGGATTTTGTTTGGTGGTTTTCAGTTGCATGCCTTGGATGGGTACCTAAGCTCTCCTGAAACTGTATGTACAGAAGGGGATTTTTTGGGCTTATTTGGCCTTCTTTGCCTCCAGCATAACTTTTATATATAAATCTCCCAACAAACTTGCTTGATGTGAAAGGTGTACAGTACAGGTGTATCTTCTGAAGTGTAGGGAGTAGAAAAACAGATTTTTGTCTTTATAAGTTGAAAGGCAGTTTGTAAAATATGAAAATACTAAGAACAGAATATGACAGCTGAAATCACAGAAGTAGACTGAGGAACCAGACTGTTGTATCAGCAGAAGAAAAACATTAGGTTAATCTGTATTACAGCACTCTGAAAGAATACAGAGCTTTGAAAACAGCTTTCACTAGGGGGTGGGACATTTTACTTTTATGTAGAGCTTTTGTTCATTTAGAATTGTTTACTCCAGCAAGCAACCCTGTGCTCTTTGTTTGACTGATTTTTTCCATTTGGCAGACCCTTTGCTATCACATGGATAACATTCTTCTTTCCACTCAGACACAGAAAAACTATTCTTTATTGACCTTGCTTGTTGTCCTAAATGACAAAAATATATTTATATACTAGGTGAACTGTATGACTTCATCACTGACTTTTAATTGAAAATTCTTCAAAGCAAAAATCTCAAAGAACAGCTTTCATTTTTTTTGAACAACCCAGTAACTCCTTATTAGCAAACAACTCTGCCCTCAGCTACACATGCACAACTCCCACAGATGGCACTGAGAACTGTGTACAACTATCTGAGTGCTGAAGCTGTGTCAAAACAAAAAAAATGCCATGCATAGAAGAAATATGTCTTTTGGCTTGGGTGGGGGATTTTTATTTATTTATTGAACAACGGGGTATTTGCTGTGGAAGTATGGATGTTTACTTTTTTTTGTTTCTGTGGATGTTTTGGGAAGTAAAGTATTTAATGTTTTATTTTGTATGGTTGCAGTGGGAAGCAAATTGGAAGACTCAGAAGAACATATACAAAATCATTCAACATCTCAATTTTAGTTTTCTCACCAATATCACAAAACACAGAGCTCATGGACTAAACTTTGTGGTACTGATTTAGAAACACTCAGCATTAGTTTTACTTTTACATGTGAGGTGTTGTCAATCAAAGGGAGGTTACGTAAGGACCCAGCATGCCAAGACAAAATTCAGTCCTACTTTAAGTGAGCGCAATTCTGTTAAAACAGATGGAATTGTGCACATTTAACCACAATTTTTGACTCCATGTTTATCTTGTGTTTCTGAATGCTCACTTGCAAGCTTTTCTGACAGAGACAAAACTCTGGATTAAATAAGTGGGGTTACACCCACAGGTAGGCAAGCGTTAAAAATAAGGCAAAAATCTTCAAAAAACTGGAGCAGCTTCACTGACTTATGCAGAGCTGTGACAATTTACACAAATCCAGGCTCTGTTCATAATGGTCTAATTTTCAGCAACTCTGTGCCTCTGCAATTCCTACTGAAGGCAATGAGAGCTAGGGTTGCTCTGCTTTTCTGCAGGGGAGAAAAGTGAAAGGCCCTTTTGTTATCACTTAGCACATGTGCTGAGAAAGTGTAAAATTAAGATCACAGTGATAGCATTTTCAGCGATCTTGTGTATATGTACTTACTTACTTAAGGTGCAAGCAGAATAAAAATCAGATTGGGCCCCCTGCTAGAGAGCCCTCATTATTTTTTTTAGTTCACTCTTGTCAAGCATAGTCCTATTTGGGCCTTTATAATTTCACAATTAGAGAAGATATTTGCAGTTCTACTACTAATTCCATGCAAGTCAAACAAAGGCCTAGTTGTTTTGAATGAAAGCACGATAAAACACAGATACTCTCTAGCTCTTGCTGTGGTTCAACGTGGATTTCTCCCATCACTTACACAAACTGTCTTCACTGTTATACCAGTACCCACCCCTCTTTTTTTTTTTTTCCCTGGTTGGTGATGCTGGTTGTTGCGCCAGATGAGGAAAACCAAACCATTTGAAGAAAAAACTCTCAACCTGCATTCTTCAACCCCAGCTGTATGATCCTATGCCCTCCTTTTCACAAGCACTAGCAATTGAGCCAGTACAGGAAACTGCTGAGCCAACTGGGAAAAAAAAAAAAAAAAAAANTGGCTGCTCAGCTCCTTGACTGGCTCACCGTGGGTTTGATACATGCCAGAGCTAAGGGTAAATGTGGGAACGTGGCCAGAGGTGGAAGAATGTGGCCCTAAACTCAAGAAGCCGGTTTCATTCAATTCAACTTGGCTTATATTGCAGAACTGCACCCACGGCATCACCACAGGACAATGCTGGCTGTAGCACCATTAGTTTACTGTAATGGAAAAAATTCAGGTGAATTTTAACACCAAGTTAACACAAACATTGTAAGTAAATAGTAAAGCCTTTATTCTCGTTAAGAACAGCATTTTGAAAATAAAACATTTGCCCATGCTTTACAACCTTTGTAGTTTTGTATACTTATGTACAGTCATCATGGTACACATTGATTGTCTTGAAAATCTGTTAAAGATGTACTTAATAAGATACCAGTATGCAACAATCAGCGGAAAAAAGGGTACGTTATAAAACACACATTAATACATTTAATAAATATATATTATCTATCAAAAGTGAGCTTTAGCTCTCATCAATTAATAAAAAGCACCTGCTTTGTAATCCTGTAAGTTGGTAGAATAGTCCGATTGTTTTATTATAAAAGCTACAATGCTCCCTTTTGCATGGCCTTTGGTTAGACCCGAGGCATCAAGCTCAGACAAAGCCAACCAAGATGCCTGTGTTTAATCTAAAAACAGAAACACCTAATTCTATAGTATTTCATGTACCTTGTTTATCGAAACAACTGTATGTATTGAGAGTGTTCTTCTGAAGATGCTACATATTTTCTGGCAAGTATCAAACACCCTCAACTCATCTGGAAGCAGGACAGGATCTGTAAAGTATGGCTTTGAACTTTTTTCCAGCCATTGGTCAAAGCCAGTTATTATAAATCTTGTTTTGGTAATAGTTTTTTCAGATGCTTTATGATTTTATTTTTCTGCATGGAAACACATAACCATCAAGGGACAACACAGTAGCTTTTATAGTATAAAAGCTAATTATAATTAACTGAACTGTGAAAGGCTTGTGCTTACTTACTTATTACATTGTTCACAGATGCTCTACATTCTAGGTAACTTTCATAAAAGGCAAAAGTAAACAATTTGTTTACTGTAACAAAAATATAAGTTAACATAAAGGCGCCTTTCTTCAATTACAGTTTTTTTGGGGGCATTTTACAACACAGACTAGTGACTTACAAAAAAAAAGAGTTGCTTATTAGTAATTGTATAAAGTTGGAAAATAAAGACCCTCCTAATCTATTGCCACACCTTCACCACCACCACAAATTAAACCCAATCCTGCTATTTTTTAGTGAATAGTCCACATGACTAACCCAATGAGAGTGAGTCATGTGAGTAGCAGTTTGTAGGATCTGGCCATATCTTTGCATATGGCCTCAAATTCCAAACAACTTCATCAGGAGCAGGATTGGGAACTCTACTTATCAATTCAGTCACATCTAGAAAAAGAAAAAAAATGTTTCCTTAAGATAACTATATCTTGTACAGATTTTTTCCAAGGTCTGCAAAATGTGTATTATAATTCATAAATCTTGGTTGTAGCACGATAAACTTTGTAAAAGAAAGCTGTCCTACCATTCATGCCATGGTCATCTTATATGTTTTTACAATAGAGTTTTATGAGGGTTTTTTTAAATTGGTTTTTAAAAGCAAAATTCTGCAGGCACGAGATGGTAATAGTTTTTTTTATTGTTCCAAATGATGCATCTTCTGGGTAACTATCATTATCCTAAATACTATCTTATTTGATCAAAATTTTGCTTAAAACAAGCAAAATGTATTTCTAAGTTGCTGGATAGCATGCAATATCCACCCCTACCCTACTTGGTTGCTAAGGCCATCTAGTTACTTATAAAATAAAATAAGCAATCCCTAAAACAAGCACATGCTTCCTTTGCCTCGAGGAGGAAAGGGCAGGGGGGAGGTAACATGCTCCTTTACTCATGCATGACAGAAAAACATCGCTCCTGGAAGAGAAGGGCTTTGAAATAAAACCCTATAAGATGATCATGGCAAGAATGGCAATATATATTTTTTCCATATATATATATGCATATATATCTGTGTGCAACACTTAGGGACTGGTCTTGCAGCCTCTCTACCTGTATGTAGACCGACTGGTGTCGATGGGACTACTCGTGGGAGTACAGGTCTGCAGGACTAGGTTCCTAATTCAGTAGAAATGGAGGTACATGAAGAATCAGGAAGACTCTTGAAAAATAAACAGCTTGTCTTTGTTTTGCAGTATACAGCAAGTAACTTCTTTGCGTGAAGCTACTAAGCTCTTCAGTTATTTGTACATTATATTTTTTTAGTTTGAAAATATATATTTTTATTACAGCATATGCAAAGTTTAATTGTTATAAGTTTCCTATGCCCTCAAGGAAAAACAATTAGCTTTTAGTATCAAGGAAAGCTAAGATTAACATTGGCCAAACAGTGAGGATACAATGATGTTTTCAATGTCCGATATGTATTAAATGTTAAATAAAGGAATGATTGCTTAAACGTAATGAAAAACCATGGCACAAACAATGGGCAATGGGAACCTTTTAAATAACCCGGAGAAAACAAAGATAAAAAGCTTTGAGAAAGTCTGCCTTATATGAACTCAAAAAAGTGGAGGGGAGGAGGAGGAGTAGGGAAGAAACCACCTTAAAAAAGAAACAAAAACAACAACAAACCACCTCCAGCACGGAGATTCTACTAGCTAGGCACTAAAATGCACAACCACATTTAAATGCACAAACAACTGCAGTCAAGGGGACTACTCATATGAACAGGGATTCGAAAGGGAGGTCTTCACCCTATCTGCTGCTGCCTTTCTCCTGAGAGGTGGTCAGCGCTGCCCAGCTGCCACCGCTTTGCTGCTCGGCCAGGTCAGCCCAACAGCACAGGCGGGCTCGGGCCGTACAGCGGGCTGCCTTTCATCCACCATCACAACAAACTCCTCCTAGCAAACTTGAGGCACGTTCTGTCTCCAGCTAAGTCTTTGCAAAAGTATTTCCCTCCAAAGTTTCACTTAACGGCTTTGTCTGTAGGAGACGGGAGAGCACGCACCTCTTCGCTGGCACCCGGCGTTGAGGCTGGAATAACGGGGAATCGATCCCACGTGGCCGAGGAGAGCTGCCTCTGTGCTGGACCTAACCTTTTTCTCTCTGCCTCAAGAAGCTCCGTAACTCGCATGAAACATACATAGACCCTTCATCCCTCCAGAACAGCATGTCCTACACCAGCTTTCTGAAGAGAAGGGTATCAACCTACAGTGTTACGGTAATCTCGTTGCCACAGAGTGAGGATGCTTGACTACACACGATGCTATGTGACTTTACAGTACAGCTAGATAATGAAGCAAACAGTACTTTTCATGATGTTTGAAATGAAGGGAAAAGGAGCAAAACGGAAAGAAATCCTGCATGTTTTCACACTATAGTGGCAATCTCTTGTGGCAACATAAATTAAGTTTAGGTGAGAGGAGGGTATTTTGCAAGCAACTGGCAACCAACAAAAACAGGCTTGCCTCGCACACTAGTTACAGACAAGAGAGAACCTTACATTTCAGAGTACAATCTCCCCCTCTTCCAATTTAAGGTGTGCCTACTTCTATTTTAAATTAGATTCAGCTTCAGTTTTACAATTTTGTTTTTGCAATTATCTTATCAGTTCAAAGGTGTTCACATTTAGACAAAATCCTCTGTAGGATTTCGAAAGCTCCTGGATGTTTTGTTGCTTTGTTCTGGTACTGTTATGGATTCCTCCCTCAAAGACACACTGCCAGGGAACAACATCTGCAACAAGGATTCTTATTCTCTACAGCCTACAGCCTTTCACCAGAGATGTCGTCCAGTGTAACTTGGCGGAGCAGTTGGTATCTGGAAATAAGGATAATAAACCCGTAACTGAGAGATCTAGTCTGTTCAAAAATCAGTGTTATCATGCTACATGTACATGACAGCTTTCCAGACAGCAGTTCCGCAGCAAAGCGATACAAAGAAACTCATCTTCCACCCATTTACCTCTCTGTAAAGACCATGACTATATATACACATTAATCTCTCATTTTACTACCTGATGTTCTCCATTAAGCTTTGCATCTACCTCAAAAGAAAGGAAAAAGAAACAAACAAACAAAAAAAACACCAAACCAAATTCTCTAGCTTCTCATCCTTAAACTGCCTTCTCCTGAGCTGCATATTCTGGTATCAGAAAAGATAGGCATAGATGAATCCAAGCATCAGGCCCAGGTGAATCCAAACATCAGGAGGATGCTATTCATTACTGACAGCAAAGCACAAACCTTTTCATTTTATTCAAGTTGATATGTTTCCCACTGTCTTACCCACACAGGAGAACCCTTGTATCTAGTCCCTCTTGTTCACTAAAGTCAACCAAAACTTTACTTATTCAAAGATAAGAGAGACCTGCAATCAGTTCACGTTATTTGGTTTTAAATGTAGAGGTTGAGTTATGGAATCAGCTCATGATTCAAAATAAAGAAAACCCAACTCACATGAGTATAAACTGGCTCATGGGTAGACTTTTAAAAAGCATGTAGGTGTGCATGGAAAATATGGGGATGAAAATTCTTCTTTTTCAACAGTATGCCTGCTACATGAAATGTCTTCAAGTGCAAATTGCACATCATGTGAAAAACATTTAGAAAGTCTGTTTGGCATCAGATCGCTGAGCCATTCTTACAACAACTGGGCTGCAGAAAAACAGGTCTTTCAAAGAATGGCATGTGTAAGAAAGAAAAATCAATGCTATTAACATTAAAATATTCTGTATCCCTCTCTTATGAATGCCTTTCCCAGAGACGTACACATCTGTAACTTACTTAGAAAGAATTACATACATTTTACAAGAAAATGGAAGATATGCCAGAGCCCGCCGCTATCTGCAACAATGATTCTTATTTAAAGTAATGTACTGGCCTGTAAACATTTGTGTGACTTGCATCATCTTGAAAAAAAGTCCGGTTAGAAATTGTGTCCCTAAACAATTTTGCTAAATACCTTAATACAAATTTAATTTGAAAGGGCCACTGAATACATAGAGTCACCAAAGAACTTGGATCACTCAAGCTACGCTGCAAAATGTGAACGCCCAAGTAAAGAAATGCAAAATACTTTGTAATTACATCTTTTCTAGAGGGAAGGGAAGCATTACATGCATACTTGCTGCCCGAATTTTCATTTATGGCTTTCCCCCCTGCTGTGAATAAGCTAAAAGCAGGTTTTTCAATTAGTAGTGGTTGTATATATCCATGCATATCAAAGATTTCTTAATTCATCACATTTTGATACTTACAGTCCCACCATTTAGCACAACTGCCATCTCAGTTGGCTGATAAACATTGCTTCTAAAAGGAGCACTAGGTCGGCTTCCCAAACTGCCGTTTCGAAATCCTGCCGTTCTGAGCGCTGTGTTTAGAAAAGAGAGATCGTTCTTAGGAACACAATTAATGCTGTGCATCTCCTTTGAAATCATAGAAGTATCTTGCTTCCAGTTTAGTTATTGGCAACTTTGCCATTAATTTTAACTTTATGCTGCCATACCAGTTTTCACATTGCTTTTGAACAGCAGTTTTTCTTATATAGTTGGGGACGGATCTCAGAAGAATCAGTTTTACATAAAATTAACTGTTTGCTGTGGAATGGAAAAAAATTTATTGGAACCAAATTTCTGAAGTTTGCTTAGTCTCTTTTCAATAGGAGTTAAACGTCTTCGATCACAAAATTTGATGTATCTTGCACAATGTATTTCGCAACGTGCTTACTGTATTGGGCTGGATACTGTGGGGTTAAGGAAAATGATACGACATTTTGCTTTCTATCAAATTCAGAGGACAGGGATCCAAAACATTGCTGGAGCCAGTAAGCAAGCGCACAACCCCCCTGAGCATTACTTCAGCATGACTAGCGTTTAAGGATTTTCCAGATGTTTCAGATTATATTTACTCTGAGAAACTAGAAATATGAAGTAAATATTGCTTTTGAATAGCTTAAACATGGCAAATGACTGAAGCAAAAGAGAAGATACTGATTTTCCTTCTTAATGTTTATACCAGAAATACATCAGTCTCTCTCTTAATTTTAGCACAAGTTTGGATTCAGGATGTATATTCTGACTGAGAGACACGCATAATTAGGGATATGCTTCTTCCTCTCTAAACCAGTCCGGGGATCGGCACATGCAAACTCTCTTTTTACTTTGGGGGGTAAATAGCGGCTTCACTGAATTCAGCTGTGGCCAGGGAACAAAGCTCATTTATCCATGCAACTTGCGTGGTTACAATGGGCAATACTCATCTGTGAGCTGGGTAAATAGAAACACGCCTAGTTCAGGCACCTGGGGCAAGAATTTCTCTTAGATTTAATTCAAATTACTATTCTACGCTCTCTGGCCGAAGACGTGAATGAGCTGAAGTTTACCATACTTTCAGCATAGACTGTAATGAGGCCAGGATTTAATATAGTTGCACTGTGCAGAACAAGATTTAAGTGGATCCCACTGCCATATGCTGTCCTCTATCTACTGCTACTCCCCTCTTCGGGAGTTGTGCTCAGAGATGAAGAACAGTATTGATTTAGCACAGAAATTTCAAAATCCAGCCCTGCAAATGCTCAGTTGTTGACTTCAGATACACACAGAGCCTCACTTGCTCTCTATTTTGAAGTTAGGTATTTGTGCAGAATACTGGGAGAACAAAAGATCAAAATGCCTGAACTAGAATTATGTATTTTTTATTTTATATTTAACCATCTCAGGGTCAGTAGTATTCTTTCTTTGTAGTTTGGCTTCTTATTGTGTATTAAACACAAGTGATTGCACTGGTATTTGCTAGTACACATAAAGAAAAAAAAATCTCTTCATAATGCATACTGTCATTAAAATATTTACACATTTACACAAAATATTTGCACAAAATTTCCATGGTTATTTCAAAGTTATCTTAAAGAGACGGTAAATTCAATTTCATATTGCAAAGTTTTCCTTCCCTATTACTGCACTAAGTCTACAATTCTTTTAACATGAGAATCAGAGACAAAGCTTATGGACAAAAGACTCATATGGGAAATCTTTTTCTCATACCAGTTTTACCATTTTTCCTTGTACTTTTTCCATTACTGTTAAATACATCTTCTTGTGTGGAGGATGTATAGGTAAAAAAACAGCATAGTGCCAAGAAGATTTGAGCAAATCTCACGTCAAAGTCTCCTTTTAACACATATTTTAAATTTTGTTAATTTTGGTTTTAGGCATTGGCTCTGAGAGTGACCTGTAGTACTAAAAGTTATTAAATGAAATTCAGTGAGTACCAGAGCTGCTTAGGCTTGAGTTGCTTGACAGCTGTAGCACTCTACATTTCACATCCACATTTTTCACGTACAAGGCAAATTCTCTTTGCCTTACAGAAGTTGCCCTACCAGAGAGCACTGAGAACTCATTCAAGTTGCCTTTTTCCAGGGTTTCTAAATACTTCACTAACATTTTACAAGACATAGGTATGAAAGTTAACTCTTTTAAGTATCTATTTCAACTTATCTATCATATGAGTATTAAAATCCCAGATTAGTATGTTGTTTAAATGATGTTTAAATAACTGACTTTAAAATACTGTTGCTTTATTAATGCTTCATGATATTCCTGGAATAGAACAGCTCTTGTTATATATAACTTGGAGCTACATTTTGCTAAGAAAGAGAGAAACTAGGAGAACATATGCTTGTTTGAACCTATAGTTTAAAGGTTGTTCAGATTCTTAAAATGCTGCTTAAAATCTTTTTAAAAATAAAAACTAAAAGAAAAAAGAGCAAAATTACTAAATCACTTTATATGAGTATTAATGGAAATAACAAGAATTAATGGAAAATATATTTATCCAAGCATGTTTTCTATTTAACTACTTACTAAACCAAATCTGACAGTCAGGAAACTAAGAGGTGCTTTCTGGTTATCATGTCTTCCAAAATTTTACAACTAGTAGATCTTATATTCTTAAACATCATTCTTAAGCATAATTGAAGAAAGTACCCTTCCTTTAATTTCTAAACTCTTAATGATGAATTCTGAATTGAGGTTAATTAAATGAATAAAAGACGAGAACATACTCTACATACCTGCAGAGAGCCAATTGCTAATAGATTCCAGGTGCTCAGCCTCTGACAACCACCAGTACAGTGATCTGACTTAAATTAACACTTCAGCAGCCATAATACGTGAGCTGAATATTATTACCTGTATTTACTTTAAGTGTCTACCACACTAGTAAGTTTTGTCTCCAAACTCTGTTGTCATAAGTCTGTACTTAAAGAATCTCTGCAAAGGAATAATGAATCTGTTTTGCTTTATTAAAAATGTATGTATCCTTCTCCCACATGCCGCAGGAATAGGAATGACATGCATTTATTACGATAAATATTAATAAGGGCATCAGATGAGGAAATCTATTTTGTATTGTACTGCATAAGATTCAGATAGATTAAAACAGAACATAAATTGCATTATAATAGATACTGTAATGATTTTATAGCTATCATATGTCTATCCATTTCACTAAAAAACTTAATCACTGAAAGATTAGATCAAGAAGGAGCTTCCAGTTCTTTTTTTAAAATGTATCTATGAATGGAAATAATATAGAGTGAAAGATCCAGTTTTGTTCTTAGATCTGCCTTAGTCAGAAATAGCTCCGCTGAAGCCATCGCAGTTACCTTATTATGAAATTCACTTTAATGGGGGATGGAGGACAGGAAAACAAACAAACAAACAAACAAACCCCAAACAAACAAAAAACACAAACCAAAGAGACGAGTACTTTTACAGTCCATCGTGAAGCTGCCTCTGCTGCTCTGGAACATAAGTAATACACAACCATTCTTTTATCCATGCGATTTTTTGTTTGTTTTACCGCTGTGCTTGGTAGACACAGGATCTTAACTCCTTTCTGTTTAAAGCTTTCATACTAGGAGACCTTTAAAGTTCCTGATAAAACACTTAAAGGGAAAATGCCTTCCTGACCCAACACTGTGCCAAACGAGTGCTGTCTTCCTCCATGTGTGGTCTCTATCCAGAGGAAATCAAAGATACATAAAGATGAATAGGAAGGTGAAGTGCCTGGACAACATGCCCCAAGCCACCTTACGGGAGCTGCCAAAGCAACGTGGCAACTATTGGCTGGGATACCAAAGTCCTCTTCTCAATTACAGCGAATAAAAAGCAGTTTGACTAGTAGTGGAATCTTTTATCCAACTGGGGGACGGCAGCAGACCACAACCTGCGCTACCAAACACCATCGGGCTCATCAAAAACATTTTCATTGCAGATTTTAATGATGTGTCATCACACATTGTTCTATGTCACCAAACAGCTACGACAAGGAAAGCAACCATTGCCTTGAAACCTCTATCTGTGCGTACTCTCTTCAGATGTTAAAGCCGCAAGAACAAAGACTGTCTTTGAACTTGTCTATATGCCACTTTGCATTCCCCCCCCCCCCAGTGTCACGAAGTGGGACTAAATTCCATTTTAATGGAAATATAATTAATCATAATTATTTTGCTGCTCAAGAGGCTGAGCATTTTGTAACATAGAGCGCTCACTTGATTTTTTCTTGGGTTTTTGGAAAATATTTCATATTAAATGTTAACTTTTTAAATGACAAAAAAAAAATGTCATTTCAACTATTTTAAAATAGAGGCTATTTTTCCACAGTAATTTTTTTTTTTCAGTGTTGGCTTTGCATTTGAAATTGTTCAGTTTTTTCAGTGAAAAAACAACATGCAGAAGAATCATTTTAATCAAAGATGTATTTTCTGTATTGCATTTTTTTCACACTCCCCCCAGGTCATACCTTAATGAAAACTGTAAAAGGGAACAATATGTAGTGTGAAAGATATGTCATTTGTAATGACCCTTGTTTTGAACACCTGAAAAACGTCTCATACAGATCATTTTCTTGGCTACTACAGAAAAATGTAGTCCTCTATAGTAAATTCTTACCTGCATTGTGCTCATCCATTGAAAAGGCTTTATTTTCCATGTAGCTCCGAGGAAGCTGTATATCTTCCTCAAAAGCAGTTTCACGCATCCTTGGCTGTGAAGTATCAAAATAATTGGGAGTGTTTTCCTGCTGCGATGGAAGGATGGTACAGTGGACCTCTGGGATGGCATGAAAAATAACAAACACCCAACCACTGGACACCAGTGCAATAGCAAGAGTGGGATCACTCCATTTGTCTCTTCTCTTTAGCTCAGCGTTACCAAAGAGGTACATAGTCATCCAGGCTACCCAAATCAGAATGGAAAAAAAGAGTGTTATAATGAGGCATACTCCGTTTTTCTTCCATTTCTTAAACTTTCCACAGAGAGTGAAAAGAGAAAATCCCATGGTAAAAACCATCAGGAACATAACGTAAATCAAAGCCATAGCAAAATCCATTGGTTCGTAGCTGCAAGCCAACTTGTTATCTCTGACAATTGTCAGTACTAACCACTCGGTTGCAATAATGACCTGCACGAGCATCAGGCAGATTGCCACACCGGCTAGATGCCAGCCAGATGGACTCTTCCCATGTCGAACTAGTCTACGAAGTCTCCAGGCTTGAGCTAGCAAGCACGAGAAGCACAAAGCAAAGATAACTCCCCAGAGAAATCTTCGGGTAGAGCACACCGTTTCGTCTTCTTGTATGATGAAAGCAAACGTCAGCCCAAACAGTCCGAGAGTCCCAAAGAGGAAGAGGAAGTGCATTCCCAGGGGACTCTTCTTCTCCTTGTCCTTGATGAAGGGCAGCCTCACCAGCAGGATCAGCATCAGCAATAACGTGGTCAGCACACCTGCCCCCGCAACTGCCTCCACAACTATTCCCCAAATGGCATCCAGGTCGCACAGGTAAACGTACTGAGGGAGAAGATCCAGTCCGCACCCTCTAGATGTACTTGAGTTTTCAGAAGAGCCATAGCTGATCACAAAGAGGAGGAAGAAACCAATGGCTGGGTGGGTTTTCATTTTTCTGTCTGAGACAACAAAATATTTGTTTATTTAGCTACAGTTCACTTTGGAGGATTTCAACGCAATTGGAAGTACAGCTTGTTTCGATAGCCCGTGTTTACTGGATTTTTGCCCTGGGTTTGCAGCCGGCATAGCCCATCCCCAGTCCCCTCTGCTGCCCTCCCAGAGAGCTGCCTCTGCCTGTTGTACTCAGGATGCCAACTGACTCATTTCTGTGTTTGCACAGATTAAAAACAACATTTCCAAACACTGCCCCTACAAATATCCTAAAAAACAACCGGAAGAAATTATTTACCCTGTTGCAAAATAATACATTATCTACAGTACTTTATTGTTCAAATTCAGGCGCTTAAAGAACATGTAAATTGCACTGGGCCTGATGCAAGTGTAAGTTGTATCAGAATTAGACTGTTTCACAGCCTTGCTGCTTTTACTGGATTAAAGGCAGAGTCAGCCCGTCTGCCCGCCCGCCCCCGCCCCCCCCCTTTTCTTTTTTAATGATAGAGAAAAATAAACATTGGGCTTTTTTTAAAAAAGGAAAATCTTGTTTTCATGCTTGGTCAATAGGCAGTTACAATATTCACTCCTTTCATCCTCTTCCAAAGCCCAGGTATTAGATTGCATTTGCAAATGGGAATGGTTGGCTTGAGAAATCCCATAGTCTGTGACAATGGTGCACACATGCAGTGTCATCAATCAACTAATCAAAAATGAATGACTCATTGTGCTTCTTAGCAAGTCGAAAGCCATTCAAAGGAAACAAACAAGAAACAGAGCATCACTTTCCCCCATCCAGACAGCGAACAATGGTAAACCCTCCAGGAACACAACACATCCCACTCCACCATCAGGACCAAAAGCCTGGACGAATCCCAACTTAAGTTTTAGGAAGAACACCGATTAAGTACTTTAAGAAGATACGTGTTATGGCTTTTGCTTTATGAAGCAAAACAAGGCAAAGGAGATTGTTAAAAATGTAACCTTTAAATGAACAGTCCGCCCCAGCGATAGCTGCCCTGTAAGGGCAGCCTGAAGTAAACACTACACGTACCAGCTCTGAAACCTGATGCTGTTAACCTTCACTTGCATGAAAATGTTCAGAGTAAGACTTCCATTTGTATGCTATGACCATATGGAAGAAAAGCACCATATAAACAGGCAATAATATTAGTCATACAGCTCACATGACATGTTTAACATACAAAGCGAGAAGCAAAGAAACTATCGGTAGCTCTTTTGTAAGTTAGACAAACAGCCCTAAATGATTACCCATCTAAAGGTATTTCATAAACCAGAAATGCATTTAATGAAAATGTCGAAAAGTTTAATGAGTTGAAAATGGTTTACAGTAACAGTGCAATGTTGTTGTATTGAACGTGATCAGTCATAACCAATACAAAACTATTTACATAGACTGTCCGAAACAGTACAGAGTCTCTTACAGCTGAGACCTACGGCTTTTCTTCGTGTGCACTGCAGTCCTGTAATGATCAAAGTCAAATCTTGAGGATCTCAATCTTCAAACTAATGTTTGTTCCCCTTTCACTGAGTAATGACCAATGCCAATTTTCAGCCTCTGCCAGGAGACAGATGATGGAAATTATGCTGTTTCCTATTAGAGGCACCAAAACAGCAAATGTGCTAATATAAATGCGTAATGGCTTTACAGTCTTCATTCATACAACAGACAAAAAAGCTTATTACAAAACTTCATCTCAGAAGTGGAAGCTGTGACAAATAATGTGATCTGGGACTGGACAAACAGGAAAAGCGTAATTGATGATCTTTACCTGCCCATAGAAATTACAGTATCCTTGCTCTGTTGAAAGGGCTACAATGTCCTAACGACGCAATGACCTGCAGCTAATGACTAATGATTTTTTTTTTCTACCTAGCTGTAATTTACTTTATGGTGAATTGGTAGAATATTTACTTGTTTATATCTGATTTGTATAACAGGTTTCTCAATGACTGTCACAATGCTCACGCTAAAAACACTGACTGTATGAACAGAAAACTAATCATCAGTGAAATATATTCATTTTTGTGTTGAATATGGTTACGCTCATTAAAGCTCCTTACCCTATGAGTACATAATTAACTAGAAGGAAACATTCTGAAGGTAATTTTGCAATTCCTTCTATGCATAGGTGGTTCCTCCTTCAATTAGTGCATTTACTCTTCAGAATACCCAAAATGTCCTAAGAAGAGTGAAATGGTCAGTGTCTGCTGATACAAAGGGAGGAAATCCACTAAGGCAATGCTGCAAACCACTGGTACCAATTTTGAGCAGCGGGAGGTCATGTGGAAAATTATTCAAAATTCATTCTAAATGTCTCCCAAACTGGAAACAATAAACAGCCCCTAAGTGAGGATCATGTCAATTTTCCACTATCCTATCCCTTACAAATTATGATATGCGTGTACTAAATTGGTTTCAATAGTAGCTTTGTTTATTAGCTGCTCTCCAAAGACCTGGGGGGTAATGAATTAAGTGCAAGTATCTCCAGTTCTAAGATTTTTTTTCCAGTGTTCTGGTTACTTTATTCATGTCATGTAACCCTCATGTGATTGAGCTATTCTAGGACAGTCTGTTTCCATGGAGATGGTGCTGCATGGGTAAGCAGTCATATTGTCAGCCCATCATTTGTTTCCTCTTCCTATTTGGAAGTGTTTGGGAGGGGGGAAGGGAGGGTTAATAAATTTTGAGTATTTCCCCCTCCATGAAGAAGTAGTTTCTTTTGGAAAGGGGGAATTAAGCTGTGACAAAATATATTGATAATTCAGGAAAAATACATATTCAGCAATGCAGAGATGTTCAACTCAAGAGGAGTTTTCCCAAGTTACTTCCATTTGTGAAATCACTTTTGGGAGAGCTGATGGAGGTAAACACTGGTTCTCTGAGAAAGCTCCTAGACAGCTATAGTATTGACCAAGAAATCTCTAGGACTGCTGACAGGTATTCTTGGTGTGAAATCAGATTCCCACCAAATACCAGTAAGTCTCACTGAACAGTAGATCCTCTCCACACCTAAGCTTGCAAGCAGGGCTTGAAATCTCCAAGCAAAGAATTTTTTTCCCCCACCGCTGCTATCAATATAGCCATGTTTACAACCTGTTTACTATGTATTTCTGCCTGATTAGGTAAAAACTGGCGATGTTAATCATCAACCCCTGTGACGCTCCCAGCCAAAATCCTCTTTCTAGCACTGGTACTCAGCACTGAACTCAAACAGCTGTAGAGACGAGGGAAAATACTGCATTACAACATACAAGTTTGGCAAGGGAATACCACAACTTTAACTGAAACCATAGATTCAATAAATTTAAGGGAAAACTAGAAAGTCTTTTTGCCAGAAAAGTTGTTTTGGAAAGAAGTATATCAATAAGTGGGTTTTTTTATTAAAATAGTGTCTGCCTCAAGCCTGTGCTGTGGATATACTGGCAGAGTTCTGCGTCTCTCGAGATCTTGTAGTAAAATCTTCTGTCTGCACATTATCTCCATTAGTTACCTAAATCAGTAACTGTAGAGGAATAGTATTTTTACCTCTTTATGTCTAGATTAGCTCTTAGCAAAGTTATGCAACCTCACGGTAGTAACAGTAACACTCTATTTGGCTGGCACTTCACTTCTACTACGGGAAAGCTACAGCAACAGTAATACAGAAATGGCACAGCAACACTCCAGCACAGATATAGTATCCCCTGCACAGCTGAATGGAACTGTTCATACAGAAGGAAATCAACTTGAGATGTTTTGTTTCCCCAGATCCACCCCCCCACCCCCCGCCCCAATTATATTCCATTAAAACTATTAAGCCAACATACCTGAGCCCAGAGCAGTCACAAGCACAGCAATCAGCCAGAATCAATAAGCCTTACACATAACAGGCAAAAGCAGCAAAAAATTTACAGGACAGCAGTCCTCAATTTTTGGTCCAATATCTGCTCTCAATGACAACAGTAATAACTCCACTGTTTTCAAGAGAGTGAAGTCCCCTACGTTATCTGGTGTAGAATCGCTACCGAAATGGCAGACACAAAGCTGCCCCAGCGGGTACAAAGTACAATTACAAGCAACTAAGCAGAAACAGAAAATATCACAGCTGTCATCAAAAAGTTGTCACAGTTCAAAATCAACGAGGCTTTCAATAACTAAAGTCTTCTGACCAAAGATTGCAAATATCTCTTATCTGGTCAAAAAGATACTGCTGTATGCTGCTGGAGAATATGTATAAAGACTAAACCTGTAACCATGCAAAGACTGAAGGTTAGGCTGTTCATGGTTAGATGTATTATCTGTTCCCCTTTTCAGAGTTCCGATGTTAATCAACTGATACAGGAAGATGTATCCAATCACAGCGAAGGAAAACAATCTCGTAAATAAAAGCAATAGTAGCACAAATAGTAACCTGCTCTGCCACTCATAGGCAGAAGACTGGTTCACTGTACAATTTCCGAAGGAAAACCACCCCCACCACGAAGTGTTGTGGAGAGACGCTAGTGAGCGAGGAATTAATCACAGCACGGGATCTCTGCCAGCTCCTTTTGATCAGATCTGAAGGATAAGCCTCAGGACTGATAACAGAGCAGCAACAGCCAAGCTGAGATCTGACTACTGAAGAGATGTATTTCCAGAATAATAATTAATAGTGCAATTGTGCTTTGTATGCAAAAATACAGCAGTGATGTAGAATTCCTCTGCATTAAGAGTAACACATACCGTGCTATATAAGCCTCACAGTTACAGAAAGCAAGACCCCACTCCAAAAAGGACACCTAGAAAAAGTAGTTTTTTCATTTAGAAATACTTTGCAATGCTGAATATAATATGAAATTATCTTTCTAATGTTCTAGGTGCTCACAATTCCCTTCGGTCGGATTCTGTATATCGCCTGCACCCAGGTCCGTCTGACTATAACTCCTGATGTTCATTATACTACTGACAGCGAACAATGATAGCTATCAATGTTTTTCTCCTCTTTGCTGATTCTCAGGCTATTGCTATTCGTGTCACAGCCTCGCGACAGATGGGTTTCCCTTCACCTGATTTCTTCTGATGCAGCGAGAGAACACCTCGACGCCGACACCCGCTGTTGGTGAGTACCGAGCGCGTCCGCGGCAAACCGACGCGCGGTGCGGCAGCGATGATAACCCCCCGGGCAGGAAATCCTGTTAGCCTCGGGATAAACATTAGGTCAGGTGTAAACAAAGGGTTCACCTAACTGCTAAATCCCATCGCTCTTCGGCGCCGGGGAGAGCCGACAGGGGGACGGGGCTGTTTACTAACTGCCCAGAACACCGCTGACGCCGCACCGCGCTCCCGCCGGGGGCTGCCCCGGCCCCGGGGCCGGCGGGCAGCGGCGAGGGGCCGACACGCGGCTCTCCCCCGAGCCCGTCGCCGCCGCCCTTCGGCTCCCGCGCCGGAGCGACCCGGGGAACGGCGCGAAGGCGCCCGGCGGTGCTGCAACTGCCCCGCGCCCCCGCAGCGGCGGAGCGCCGCAGCCCCCTCCCTGCAGGCCGGTACGCAGCTGCCTCCTCTCCGGTCTCCGCTTAATCCGCCCGCAACCTCCTCCTCCTCCTCCTCCTGCTGCTGCCGTACGATGGCTATCCCGCTCCAGCCTCCTCTCTTTTGTCCCTTCGCTCATTTCTCTCTTCGGTTTCTTTCTCCGGTCTCTCCCCCCTCGCCTGTCCCCGCTCCTTCCCCATCCTCTCTCCGAACTCCTCTTCCCTCCTCGCCAGCCCTCTCCCCCC
>RSEF01000014.1:20895-165608 GCA_003993805.1 Himantopus leucocephalus
CCGTCTAATCCCCCTCCTGGACTCCTACATCCAGCCTGTTGTCTGCCCGCGGCCACCGGGCTAATTCTGCCGGCAGAGCCCGGCGAGCGGCTCCACTGCAACACCCCCCGCGCTCCCCCCCTTCCCCCGCCCGCAGCGCTGCCCCGGGAGCACCGCGGCTCCGGGGCAGCCCCGCGGAGCCGCCACCGGGGGCCGGCGGCCGGTCCCCCCCTTCTCCACGCCCGCCCGCTCACTCACTCACCCTCTGTCTGCCGCGGCCGAGGGCGGCGGGGCAGCTCTGTCCGCCAGCCCGCCGCAACTCCTCACATCCCGGCACCGGCGGGGAGCGAGCGCAGCGCCGAGCCCCCCCGCGGCGGCGGCGGCTCATGGAGCGCCAGTCCCCGCTGCGGCGCGGCGCGGTGCGGTGCGCTGTGCTGTGCTGTGCTGCCCGCCGCGCTCTGCCCCCCGCCGCCCCGCTGCGCTACGGCCCCGCGGCCAGCCCCCTCCCACCGCCCCGCCCCGGCACGGCACGGCACGGAGCGGAACGGCACGGAGCGGGGAGGGGGGGGCGGCAGCGGATCCCCCCGGCACCGGTGCGTCCCCGCTCCGCACCCCCGGGGAGAGGGGACACCCGGCCGGCGGGGGCGTGCGGGCACAGTGCCGCCTGTGCAGCCCGGCGCGGGTGCGGCTCTGTAAGCCCCGACTGGGAGAGGGGTGTGAGGTCGCAGCTCTACGTGCTCCTGCAAGGTGACGGGGAGGCAGGACACGGGGAAAGGCGTGAGCGGGCACACGGGCGATCCTGCGTGCTCCCGCGCGGGGGAAATGCGGGCCCAGGCGCGTTAGCTGGGTACGCACAGCTACGGCCGGTTTGGGGGGATCTCAGGGGTGGGAAGTCGTGCAGCCCTGTGACGGTGCGGGTTTTGCAATGGGCTGGATGCTGTTCACCAAATCTGCTCCCAATGCACGCGTCCGACCTGCTGCTGCCTTAGACAGCAGCTAAACACTTGGAAGAGAAAAACGTTAAGTGCCTCTTTATTGTGCGAGTGACATGTTACAGTCTGCTTACGCAGCAAAATTTGGGAGCAGGCCCTGTGAGCGCATGAGGCCCTGCAAGGGCGATGCTGGGAACCGCTCGGTGTCTGCCTCCCACCTCCCAACGTGCAGCAAATCTCCCGCTTTCCAGCTTCTCCGCAGCTCAGCTCTGAGACAGTTGTAACCCTTGTGCACAGGACAGGGCTTCCTGCAAACTTCAGGAGGAGTTATTCGCAGCAGCTTCCGCCTATAACGTTCATGAACAGCAGAAGCTTGCTTGCCGTGTCAGCTGGTTAGAGAACGTTTGTGTGATGGCCCTGTGAGTGGCAGCCACGCCGTATCGTGCATCCGTGGGTTTACGCTTTCACTTAAACCGCTAACGAGAAACTGGGCAGCTACAGTTGACATGGCATTGTCGCCGGGGAATGACTGACTCCTGTCCTTCCTGAACGCGGGCAGCACGCCGCCCTTCTCGCCAGGTTTCCGTATCCAGAGCCTTCCAAAGGGAAACGTCTGCTCCAAAACATGCATTCCTCAGCACAGAAGAACGGTAACCTTTAAACCGACCCATCCTAACCTGCGTGGGTTTATTTAGATGTCCCTTATTATGCCTTGGGGGGTTACCTGAACTTCTCAGCGTGGCTGACATGCAGTAAAGGGGATGGTGCAGTTGGGCTGTAATTGCCTGTGATTAGGCAGGGCGGCGGGGGGAGAACAGCTGAAGCAGAGGAACAGTTTCACATTTCTGCTCTTTTCTCTCTCAATTTCTCTGCCTTGCTGATTCTGGATTTTAGGCATTGGCTTTATTTGAGTCATACATAAGCAATAATACCCTGTCCTTGCATCAGTCAATATCTACGTGCTATTCAAAGTAAAACATGATAATTTTACAGAAACTGAGGTGGTAAGAGGTGAAGCAGCTGTAAACTGCCCAAGGTCACTCCGCAGTCTGGCAGCAGAGTGAAAAATACTGATTCACCAGATCGGTCTGTACCCCCCCTCCGGCTTGGGAGCCTGAGCCAAGCACCCAAATACTAAAGTGACAAGCAAAGACCTTTTTGTGTATAAATAAACACATAGAGTTCTCTGTACCGTGCTGGATAGAGAGAGGTAGACCAGAGGGAAGGATGAATCAGAAGAATTCATGTGCTGAAGGTCTTGGCCCGCTCACAACGGAGCAATGTACTGAGCCCTTCAGCAAATGCAAATCTTGGTCATTGTTCCCTTCTTTCTGTGTGTCTCTTAACACAACCCGTGGTACCAGTAAAGGAAATGGCCTCCCCCATTTGCCTTTTGCTGATAGAACAGGGAAGACAATGCCCCTCTCAACCATCACCAGTGGATCATTAACGAATAAGGCTGATTTCTATCCTCCCGCAGCAGTTTTTAGTGTTAGCTACCATGAAAATGTATAGTACGGAACACAAAATCATCAAGGAAATTATCAGAGGACTTCGTGGAGAAGCTGGACCAAATTACAGCTCCTGTTGCATTACTTTTCTTAGTAGTTAATTTTGAAAATGTGCTCTGAAAATACGCTTTTATTAAAGTGAAAAGCATTTCCATCAGTCAGCCACTAACTCAGCAGCAACTTCAGCATTTCCTCGCCTCAGGAGAGCTGGTAGAGGGATGGAATAGGTGCTATGTCCCAGGCAGACTGTGTGAATTCCCAGATTTTACATGGTGTTCCCAGCTCCTGCAACACCTCCTGGAACCCTGCAGCGGCTGCAGCCAGCGACTGCCTGCACATGAGCGCTGCTCGGAGGAGACTGGGGAAGGGGCGAGCTGTGCAAGGCCAAAATAAAGGTGAAATTTAGTGAACTCTGCTAATGCCATGCAATGCTCCCCAGAGCTGATGACTTCAAAAGATGTAAGATTAATGCTTTTGTTCATATCTGAAATAGTGAAGAATACATATGTTACTTATTTGGTTTTATTTTAGACTGGCCATATAGTATGCTAAACTTTAAAAACCCATCACTTTTCAGTAATTTTACTCTTCCTATTTCCTACAACGCACATTTGGTCATTGAACAGGTTTTTAGCTTTTTTTTCAATATTTGGTTTCCTGCTCATGACAATAGGTAAACAAAGAGTCTGTGTGATGCTGCATGTCCCCAATTTTTTCTCTTCTGCAGCAGCGCTCCTAGCAGGATTTGACAGCAGAGCGCGAGCGTGTTACAGCAGCACTCAGTGGCTAGCACTCACCCATCAACAAATGCCAAATCCATATTGCCACAGACTGTCATCCTCATTTCAGAATTTCTTCTGTATCTCAACCTGAGATAAAGGCAATTTCCATCCTCTGTTCTCTTCTTTCCCTCCAGGATGCCAGGAAGGTGTCACGCTTGCTGCAGCAGCAGGCAGAAAAACTGTCAAACAGTGTTTCACCAACAGCTTCCCCGTTGTACGGCAGGTCCCGCAGAACCTTTTCGCTTGGTAGACTGATTTTGCGGCTCCTGCCAGCATGGAACCGTGCTTGTGCCAGTGCAGTTTAAATAGAATATTTCATTAAGAGATCAGCGGTAGGCACATGGAAATGACAGCGATCATTAAGTCTGCATTACTATTGTTTGCATTAGGGAGCACGTAGAGGCCCCGGGCAGAGGCAGGGCTGCACAGTGCGCGGTGAAGCCAGCCCTCTGCGTGCAGCACAGTCCGTAAACCCGTTTGCTTTCCAGTGGTCTCTGAAAGAATACCCTGAGACAACCCATGCGCCTGAATCGGAGGGTGACCAGCCTGTGGTATCCCTTCCTAGACGTTCAGAGATCCCGATAACGGACATGACAGAAGAGAATAAAGAGCTACCAGACGGATTTGGCCCAACCAATGGCGTGTGGTTGATTTACACCATTTCTGACCCACAAGCAGAGGTACTTTTCATTACACAAATCCCTGCAGCGTGATTAGTTTGCCTAATACTTGCCCTGCTTTTTCTCAGGGCAGGATACAAATCCTGGTGCTCCCATTGGTTGGCAGCATCAAGGAGGCAGCGAGATTTGTGTGACCACTGCAAGATGATTTCTCTGCAGCTGCAGAGGGTTTCACACGTTGTGCCCTGCCCTGCCAAAGGCAGAGTCCGCTCTCGACAGTTGTCTGTTAAATGGGTCTGAGTGGCCAAATGTGGTTAGTGAGGAGAAGGGGAAATGAAAGAAGGAAAGGGTCTTGAAATCAATATAAAGCAAAAGATGGATGGCAGGAAGATGGATACATGGAGGAGAGGGGAAGCAAGAGTTATTGAAACATTTAGGAGAAACGTAATCCAGAAGAACTTCCAATATCCATGGCACAAAAGAAAGATGCTCTCAGGACGGATAGCATGGGTAAAAGGCCATAGCGTTGGACGTCATATCCATGTTCAGATTCAAATTATACCTGTTTTTCAGCTTGGGTTAGACAAACCCAGGTAAGTATACACCTTTTATAGCGTTGCACCTACTAATAACTCTTTGACTGTTTGGTAATAAATACAGCCTGTCCTGCGGGTCACTCCGTCACTTGTCTTGACATATGCTGCGTGGAAAGGCAGTGAGTCTTCTCCACTGATCAGTCACAGCACTCAACAGCAGGACAACAGAGTACCAATGAAGGGAATATTCACAATGCAGTGAATATATGCATTTCTTTACCACACTAGTAATGCATAAATGCTTACTTTAAATAGTAGAGAAACATGGACAATTTTTGAGATCTAATGCAGTCGGTAGAATTTGATTAAAACACGATTGGGATCAAGATGGTCTATGACACCAGGCATATGTGATTAAAATTCTTATGACTGGGAATTTTCACACCTTCAAATCCTCATTTCACAGGGAAAACTGCCAGAGATAGATATTTAAATCAGCATATCTCTGGTTTATTGAATGACTGTTATACACTCTCTGAGGCTCTGGCTAGCTAGATACCTCTCAAACTGGCCAAACCACTTTGATTTAAAAAGTTTATACTTGACCTTTGCTCAGGTAACGTCCCAGTTGGGTTAAAATAAATTTGATCAGGCAAAGGATTTGTGGCTTTCTGTTCCTGGCATGAGAACATTTCCTTAAAACTGCATGTGTTGGGGAGCTAGTGACCCTGGCCAAAACTGGTAACTTCTGCTTGGGAACGTAAAGCTGCTTTCTAGTGAGTAGCTGTGGATGACGGTGAGTGCAGTGAGGTTTCTCCATGACAGCTCTACAGTAGGGAATAACGTGAAATGGTTGTGGAGTAGCAAACCTCCCCCTACCCACTATGGGGTCTCATTTTTCCCTTAAATCATGCGTCCTGGTTCTGATTGATCCACTCAAGCACTTCTTGTATTCCTTTAGATTTTAAATGAGATGCAGCCATTCCAGTAACGTGTGTGTGTCTAAATGAACAGAGGAAATGTTTTCTTAGCTTTTGCTACAAAGGTCGTCTTGGTCATCGTGAGCAGTCGTGCTGTAAGCACGCGCCTGTATTCACAGGAGGCGATTGTGCTCCAAGCTGCGCACACAGCCCGTCCGGGGCTGCCGCAAGGAAAACGTTGCAATCACCTAAAGCGCACATAGAGATTTTCTACATCCCATTCCTTCCTCGAAATGTTAAAGGTATCAGCCAGTGTCACTGTGTCACGCTTGAATGTACCTGTGTTTCAAATGGGCTTGATTTATAAGTGCTTTTATGTGTGTCTGCTAGTTTCACACCTACACTGAGATGTAAAGGTTTTTTTTCTGAATGCTGCTAAGAACCGAGCTTGTACCTCTTGAGCGCCGTATCGTGAGTGCGCTCATCTGTAATATCTCCTCTGGGCAGGCAGGAAACCACACCTAGGAACTTTGCTGGCCTTCCTCTTTAGTGACAAGTTTGGTGAAAAATATTGCCCCCTGTTGTGGACGGTCTATGTGTCTAACAATAAATAAGTAACATTTACATCCTGGCAGAATATTGAACAAACGCCCTTTTTGTGAGCTGCCCAGGTTGTTCTGTTGCTGAGACTGTCACCTACTGGCCACGGAGCCGCTCTCCAGGATCTCGGGAACAAAGTCAGAGTCAGAATTAAATATGCAGCTTTGCCTTTAGAAATTAAACCACTGAGATATTCCTGTTTTATCTAACTGTAAACAGGGTGGTAATTCTGTAAATGGATCTAGATCGAGAACCTAGAAAGCTTCTTCATTTATAAAATGCCCAGATTCGTGGAGTTTTAGTGCAAAGGAAACCAGGATCCCATCTCAGTGGATATGGGGTAAAACACTCGTTCCAGTAAACGCAATGGAAGCAAAATAAGCCATAACCGACACTCAAGGGCAAGGCAAAAAAAAAAAAAAAAGAGAGAACCAACTATTCTGTCTCTGGTGGATTTTCATTGTGTTAGACCATGGGTACAAGACAAGCGTAAGAAAGGATCACATCTTAGTATTGACCGGCAGAGCTCAACAGGAATCAAAGGACCTGTAGTGAAGATCTATGCTAACTGTTTTACAGGAAAGAAGAAGAATTGCTCTAAAAAGCTCTTTTAGCCCTGTCCTTGTCCTGCTCTCACATCTGTTGTCACTGCTAGCTCATTTTCTGCCAGTTTGGGGGCCAGAACCTCAACCGGTGTAAACAAGAGTATCTGAATTCATAGCTAGAGTATGGAACTGTGGGGTGTTTTATTCTGCCCATTTTAGGAGTGCCCCCCTGTCCGTTTCTCCCCCAACCTGAGAGCAGGATAATGTACTGCCTGAAATGCACTGTTCAGCTGGGATTTTTTTCTGTTTAAGACACAGAAATGAGTTGCTGAGCTGGACAACAGGTGCCGAACTGCAAAACTGCATCTTTACCAGTTATTCCCATGGAGCATCACCCTGTATAGCTTTTCCTAAAATCTTTATTTGTTTCTTACATATAATTGAGCAGTATTACTAGCGTTCTGCAGGACTGCTGGTAGGAAAGGAAAGCTAGTGCCAGAGAGGCTGTTTCATGACAAGTATCCTCAGCTCACTTGGTGTTACACAAGGGTATTGCTGCCTGAAAGCACATCTAAAGTAACCCTCGAGCTCACTGCCGTATGTTGTACTGAAACTTTAAAGAGGAGATATTTTTTTTCTGGACATTTGTCACATGCCTCTTAGTTCACATCTGTAAAAAACAGATATCATGTACTTTAGAAATACTTTTTCACCATGTCTGGAGTAAATCCCTAGCGCTGAATTTGTGCAAAGTGGCCATATTTTCATTTCTTACTAGATTCTTCTGTGAAATTGGCACATTATTTCTCTTTATTTCCCTTCCCTTCATTCCTGTGTTTGGACACTTACAACCTTTAACTGTTGTCAGAGAACACTGGGTGCCTGGATGTCTCTCTTATCAAAGCAAGTGGCTGGTTTAAAAGAAAATCTGAGAGATTAGAGTCTGTGTGAAATTCCACTAAATTCAGTGAAAAGGGTCATTTCAAAGAATTTAGGATCTGACTTCAAACGCATTTCACGAGAGGCTTTGGACTGATGGATTAATGTAGGATGCTGAGTCTCAGTCCCCCCCACTGCACGGGAAGGGTAATGCTGTTTACCTCCCCTGTAGGTTACCTCACTACTCACTTCTTGTGCCCTGTTGGAAAAGAGTAAAACACTTCAAGGCCATTCAGTGTCAAGAGGACTTGGAAGCCTCTGGCTCGCAGCCAGGTAGACCCTGGGGCCAGCTCTCACAAACATCAACGGGGAAAACCCACAGTCTTTCCCATGTCATTGAGAATAGCAGCCTTTGCCTGAAATGCTCTCTTTTCAAATCTGTGAATGCAAAACGAGAAAAAATCCCCCTGGCTTCCTTCTCTGATATCCGCCCACGCTTCTCAGGAAGTCATTTCCTTGGGGCTGGTGGGATCTTTATTCAGGCAGAAGATGCTTGGGGAGTGTTGTCTCTGTAAGTACCGTGGGGGCTTGGGAGCGTGGGCTCTCTGGGAGCCATCACGCAGCCTCTCAGTCCCATCTATCACTTTATTTATCGCATGGAGATACTCTCTCACCACCGGAGAAAGATTCCCTTTAAAACTGCTCATTTGCTGGTAGATTTACTTTGCACCAAGACATAACATGAGTTAATTATTTTTTTTTTGAGGGTAAATAAAGGGCAATGAATATTCTAGCCTAAAAAATGTAGCCTATGAATTTTATCCCTGCACTGCACATTCATTTTAATGGTCCTTGCTGTGTGTTTTATTGAAGGCTGAGTCATAAGCAGATCTTACTGCTTTGGAAGGGAGGAAATGGAGTTTGGGCAAAAACATTATCTATCTCAAATGGATCCAGCAAAGAGAGACTCCTCAAGCTGTGAAAATGCAATGATGTATCTCAGCAAGAGGGAGAATCGAAGGTCAAAAAGAAATTCCTTGTGCTGCGTTAAGAATTTTCATCACCTGAAGCTTGTCCGGATTCAGTGATCTGGTGACAGGTCCACCACAGTGAGAAGAGCAGATCCTGCTCATGTCCCTCCCCTCAAAAAACAGTCTTGGAGTTACCAGGACTCCCTCTTGGATCTCGTATTTCAGCACGATAGTGATGATGATGAACATTTGCTCACTGCTTGGGGCTGACACAGTTGTTGTTGGGACTTGGTCAAAGCAAAGCATTTTTGACTGAGGTTGCTGAGGAAGGAGAGAGAAGCTCTTGTGTAATGGCAGCACCTCTGCAGGATGCAGGATGGCCCCTTTGCAGATGTCCTTAGAAGCATTGCCTTGGGCTGGGGAGGAGAGGGGGAACCACACAAGCAGCGCTGCGCAGCTTGGAAGAAGGTGCTGTCTGCTGGGCAGAATCAGCCATGCCTAGGAATGTGCAGCAAAGCATCCAGCCCATCGTTAGAAGTCACCTTCATCTCGCATCATGAGTGGGACTGGACTGCAGTTAGTGCAGGAGAAGTCATGAGATTCAAAGGGGGATCCTTCACGCCCTTTGTCACAAACAGTATCGTTTTTTTCTGTTTTGTTTTTTCCTGCAGCTACATTTGTGTTCCTTAAGGCAGGCGCTGGATCAGGTGTTACCTCTGGAAGCAGAGGTAGGCTGCCCTTTCTCTGGGGAGCTACTGAGCACATTTCGGGGGAGGATCTGAGACCTGGGCAGGGGACTGCAGGCAGGGAGCACAGCCCAGGAGCAGGAACAGCTTGGGCACAGAGATCAAGAAGCTGCAGAGCCGTGGGCAGAAGGCAGCCGGGCTCCGGGCTCCCCAGGGATCCACTTGGACAGGCACAGCTGGCTGCAGCTCAAAAAGTCACTGACTTGCAGCCAAGCCTTGAAATAGGGTAGGCAGAGAGCTGCATGTTCAGTCCCTGATAGTTTGACTTTGAATTTCTTTAGAAAGTTAAGCTTCTTGATTATTTTTTTTTCAGGTAGAGCCTGGCTGTTCGAGGTCAGAAGCTTTTTGATCTTCCTCAGGGAGCACACCACGAGGGAGAGGTTCAGGTGTACCTAATTCAAAGCCCTGGACCTTCCACCCCCTTTTTTTTTTGGTACAGGATGCCACTGCTGTCAGACTCTGGAAGGCAGTGAAGGGCCAGGGACATTCACTTGGCAGGATGTCTTTGTAGGAGCCACAGCCCCGCTGACAAGAGGCGGCCCAAGAGTGCTCCCTCCTGCCTCCTGGGCAGGACTTCGTGGTCCTTCCTCTGCCTCCCCTGGAGTTACGGTAGGGCAGGTTGTCCTCTGCTGCAGCCAGTTGGTAAAGTGAAGAGTCTGAAGCCTGCCAGGGGACAGCAGCTTCTGAAGGGTCACTCGGTACCACCAGACACGGCCAGACCAGTGAGGCTATTTATTAAATAATAATTAGCAAAGCTACCTATCAAATACAGCTGTGAAAATGTGGCCTTTTTCTTTTCCTCTGCCTCCCTTTGGCCAGCTGGTGTTCCTCCTACGTGGTACAGAGGAGTTTTGTTTTGTTAAGGTTCAGGCTCAGGCTGCAAATCCGGCTAACACTCAAAGGGGCTTTGGAGGACGTCTGATGTTTCTGAGAGTCCTGGCCATAGAGGGCCACATTTCTCCAGGTTCCTTCTGGTTTCTAGCCTGCTTTGGGTTTTATATTGCAGTAGGGAGGAATAAAAGGCCCTTTCCATCTTTAGGATGTAAGATGATGCAACCGAGGAGGAAGAAAATTACAAACTTAGTTTTAGAAATATTAGTGGTTAAGTTTCATGAACTTCTTGGCCTTAAAGAATGATATCCAAATAGGTGTTGCACATGCAGAAAGTCTCTGTTTTAAATCAGATATGTGCACGCAGACTGTCTCTGTAGTGTCCCTGGAAGGGGACATTTGTTGGCTCATGTACCCCAAACTCAGACTGCTTTCAGCTGGCAGGCAGGACCGGGAGCTCTGCCGCCGGGCAGGAGTTGAGCTGTCACAAACCAGTAGGTCAGAATCTAAGTGGTTTAAGATATCTTGATTTTGCGAATATTTATACAAGTAGCATTGTGTTTAGTTAGCAAGCCCCTTCGGTGTCACGGCACTTCAAGTATTTTCAGAATCTGACTTTACATCCTGGTAAACTGCAGAGTCCCACTCCTGACTCTGAGCGAGGGGCCTCCAGCTGGACCGGAGCTACAAATACAGCTCCAGGTGCTGCACCCAGCTAGGTACAGGCATAATATTTGTACATTTCTAATCTGGCAGGTGGATTTGTATACCCATCTAGAAAAAACATCTGTGTTTAGCCATTATTTTGTTTGGGTTTGGGAGGGTGTTTTCATTTGCCTGTTTTTTGTCATTGTAACCTCAGAAGATAAAGGTCTTCAGCCAGCAGGATGAAGTGTTGCTTTGTTTTACTATTTACAGTGTTACATTTGGCTGGAGAGCATGATGCTGTAAGAGTGAAAAAGCATGCAAATAACTTGTTTATCCTTGGAGAGGGATGCTTTGTGCTGTACCAAGCTGTGCTGTTGGCTTGACCCAGCTTTACTTTCCCAGAACTGGGGAAGCGGACAAAGCTTGCTGAGCAAGACTTCAAGCCAGCCGGCTTTTGGTTTCACAAAAGTGCAGCTCCACAAAGCATCGCAATGCTTTGATCTAATGATATCGATTACACGAGAAAGGAAAGGAAGGTGGGAAATAAAGATATAAAAAGAAAATGCCCAAGTCCAGACTTAAAGATCCCACAGCAACATTTAAGAGCGGGGTTGATTAAGCAGGTGGGGTTTGCAGGGTAAATGGGAAAGCTGGTGATTGTCCACAGAAGATGGTTAGTTTGTTTGTTAAAATGTTGGGGTTTTTTGTTCAACCCAAAGAAACTTTTTCATACTGAAACACACGCAAAAAAAATGATGTGAATTAAATATTTTAACCTAAAACAAAAATTCAGTCCCTTTTTGCTTGCGGCTCAGCAAGCTCTGCACAAGGCACTTTGCACCTCTGCTCCTTGCCTGTCCTTTGTGAAATGGGATTAATGCTGCTCCCCACCAGAGCTCTTTGTCAGCCTTCGTCTCGTCTTTATAAGCCTCAGTAGAGAGGCAGAGCTCTCAGACCTCCCAGAGGTGGGGTCAGAAATTAATAAATGTCTTAAATAGCATCCCCTCTGCAAGGAGTCCCCTCTCTGGGAGTAAAAGAGCTTTGATGCTTCACTGTGCTAATGTCACCAGATGTCCCCAGGGAGGACTTAGAGCTGGGTCACTGTCTCCATGGACCTGTGCTGGTGCTTTGCTTTAACTGAGACCTAGTGCGAACAAATTATGTCTTTGGAAAATGTAAAAGAAAATTATGTGCAGTATCTTCTCTCAGTGTTAACAGCAGAAGAAAATGCTTAGATGAGTGCTTAGCCTGCCGGTCCTTAGCCTGCCGGTCCTTCAGAATGAGGAACTCTCTCCAGAGAGTTTAACATTTTAAGCAAAATAACTTTGTCAGAATTATACTATCAAACTTACTGCTGGGGCTGAGCAATGAACTTCTAAAGCTTCCAGCAAATTTCTCATCCCAGACCGCCGACATGTTGCAGTTGTGTCTGGATGAAATACATGCTGGGAATCTCAGCTGGTTTAGCGAAAGCCTGTCCGCTTTTCTCAGCAGGAGGACAGTGCGAGGCTTATGCCCAGCCTGAGTGGCTGCATCACCTGTCTCCAGATTCCCCAGCACGTACAGCTGGTTGCAGACCCACATTTTCCCACCATTCCCAGTGGTGTGACTGCCGTGGCTTCAGCGAGGTGTTTCAGTTGCTGCAGCAGGAGCAGACGGTCCCCGACGGCCGCCTCCTGCCGGGAGCGGCTCTGCAGCTGGTGTGCGGCCACCGCGCTGCTCTCCGGATGGCTGACTGCGCTTCAGCCGTGAGTGAAGTGATCCAGAAATCTCTTACTTACCTCACAGCAAGCATTTGAAGTGTGTGAGAAGCTTAATTAATTAATACTTGTAAGACAGTGAGCTCTCCCGAGAAAAAAAGCCATGAGGGGGTGGGGAAATGACAGCCAAGTGCGGCTCGTGGGGATTCCTGAATTTTCATTAGAGCTGGCTGAAAACTTTCTGTCAAAATACTAACTGGTGTGGTTTCTCTCAGAGCCAGGGCTGGGGTTAAGCATTCCTCCTCTCCGCCATTTATTACCCCAAAGAAGTGGATTATTGCCGTGTCTGCGCGGTCGGGAGCCGGGGGTCAGCCACAGGTGCCAAGCCAGGTCGCCGTGTGTTTGAGGTAGGGTGGTGAACACATGCTTGGCTGAATTTTTCCACCAGGAACACAACAGTTTTACGCAAACGTGGTGACTCTTCTAGCGTGGACAATCTAAATTAAATGTTTTGACTTAGTTCTACCCAAATCACATCCTTTTAGTCTAAAAAGTAAAAATAGCAAAACCAAACATCTCTGCACAGAACAGTGCATCTCCTGTCTCCAAACTCGCCGCTCTCCTGGCCTTTCTGCTGGTGTAAGTGCCGGGTATCTCCACTGGCCCGGATGGTGTGACCTGCTGGGCACTGTGTCTCGCTGCTGGCTGAGCGGGAGTCATGCCTCAGGGGCTGACACTGAGCTGATGTCCTGGCCTGGCCAAAGCCCAGCTCTACCCAAATCCAGGCTGGAGAAAGCCACTCATTTCTGTGCCAGCTGAGCTGCTGGGCTGGAAAAGTCAGTCCTGTAAGTAAATGATTAGTAAACGATTGGCCTCTATCTGATGGCTCCGTGGTCACCATCAATAATCCTAACACAATTTGTGATCATAGCCCAAGAGAAAATAGAACAATTTCCTTCCAAAAAAACCATCATTAGCTGGACTGATGTCAGCACAGCCTCACAACTCCAAGGCTTTGACATCATCTCATAAATTAGGAAGATTTTCAAGCCAGACAACACTTCAGTAGTCTACGTGGGCATTGAAGGGCTGTCGTAATGAGCCTTGTAAAACAAAATGCTGACTATAAAAAGGAGGAAACAACTGATTGCCTTCAGCATTCAGGAGCATGTATGAGGCCAAAATCAGCTTAACAGATGTGATCATATCCCGGCTCCTTTTAGCGTGTACCTGGAGTTAGTAGCTTTGCAGTTACCGATGGCAGGAGTGAGAAGAGACACCTGCCTAGGACGCATGGGAAGTGGTAGCGCAGTAAGGAGACGAAGAGAAAAAGAAGCTACAAAGTCTTGCTGTCAGAGGGAAGTAAGGTTGCAAAGGCTAATCAGGTGGAATAAGTGTCTCTTTGCTTTGCAAACAAGTCATGACCTTAGTTATCTGTGCCCCGATCTTGCTTTCCCTGAAGTCAGTGCCAAAGTGTTCCTTGACTTCACCATTGCACAAGAGGCTCCAGCCTGTTTTGTCCGTGAGCGATACCCTGGCCCTTGCAAACGAGCCGTGTGAGCAGCGGGGTGAGCAAGTCAGTACGGTTCCCTGTGCCAGTGACACAGCTGATCTCACGGGAAGTTACTGTGCCAGTGCTTTTAGCCGGTAAACTTTTGGGCAGCAGTCATGCAAATGTTCAGATTCATTTAGATATGCGAGCAGCCCAGGAAAATCAATGGAATCACTTAGATGATTAAAATTACTTTGTCCAAAGTGTTTCTAGCCTCTGCACAGGTCCTTGATCTGCAGGGGTGGCTGGTACACAGATCTGTGCACTTGCCAAGATTAAAAAAAATACTTTTTCGTAAAGAGAACTTGCTCTGCTGGAAAGCAGAAAAGGTGACTATGAGTAAAGCAAGTTATTATTTTCTCACTGGCATGTGTTGTTGCAGGTCTCTTTATGCTGTAGCATACTGGTATTGTGTGTGAGAGACGTGAAAAACTGTTACGCCAAGCTCAGTGAGTCGCTGATGCTTGCAAGTGTGTTTTCTTTATTTTTAGTATTTCCTGGAGAAGGGCTGAATCCATCCATGTGCAAAAGATTGGAGTTGACAGGGAGGGGAGGCAGACATGTGTGTGAAGACATGTGCCCGGGGTGGCTGTGGTTATATAAGGGCTCTTTTGACATGGCCAATTACATAAAATGGTAATACTGGAAAGGCAGTAAATGAATGCAGAGAAGGAATCTGGTTGTAGCAACGCAGCCTGCATCACCGCAGGTGACGGGAATGAAGCCAAAGAAGGGTCACCAGGTTCATCGTGGTTAGGCCTGTCCAGTAATCCCCAGGTGCTGCGGCTTTGAGCAAGCGAAGCGGGAACCCTCCTGCGGCAGCCCCTGCCTTGGGTGGCCATCGGCAACCATATGGTAATGCCTCTGCAAGCACTGGGGAGGAATGAGGCCGTGAAGCATCCCAGTTAATAAGATGCAATCTTTGGAAAGCTGTTTCTTTCGTTACATTTTTAACAGAAAGGTCCTCCCCGAGCTGCAGGACACACGGCACGGCCAGTTCTGCAGCGGTGGCGGGGGGAGAAGTACGAGTGCTTGTTTAATGATGCAGCGTGCGCACAGCCCAGAGAGGACATACGCAGGAATGCGCAGTGAAGCATATGCTCCGGCTGCGGGAGCTCAGCCCCCAGGGTAGGATCCACAGCTCTGAAATGCCCAGAGCTGGCACATGGGATTAAGAAAGGTTTTTCTCGGTGAAAATGAAGTTCAGACTTGTCTGGGCAGGTAGTAGGTGATCAGCCCAAATCCAAACGTGGACTCCTTTCAGCATCCAAGGAGGGCTTCACCACTAGAGCATGCTCACTTTTCCCTACAGGTAACGCTCTCGCGCTGGCATCACCGCTGCCTCCCTGGGGTAATGGCACTGTGCCTGCTGGCGAGAAGGGAGAGAGGACGGAGGTTTTGTGCCACTTGGCGTGTCCTACTGTATTGCAGGCAAGAAATCAGAGATCTCCCATGAGAAAGGCATGATGCAAATATACTTTGTGTGTTTTAAGCTATGTCAACCTTTCCAGGTGTAACGTCCAGCACTGTGACCAACCAAAGGGTCACAAAGGGCTAAATTTTGTCCCTGGAGCAAATATATTGTTGTCTGCCGTGCAGTTTCCAATGAGGCATGCTGTCTGCGCAGTTTGCAGCAGGGGCTTGGGGCATAGTGACCGCTCTGTGACACAGCTCTTCTTCGTGAGACTCCTCGGTTTCGCAGTTCACTGCTGAGGACCACATTTATGTCTTCATATTGATGCAGTCACCAGGTTCAGCAGCAGGAAGGAGCACCCAGTTGTGGAGTTGACATCGGATTTGGTGGCGTTCAGGAGGTTGCCTGCCCTGGGGAAACACACGTTTACCAGCTTTTGGTTGGTAACCACTGGGGTGAACTGAGGCATTGGGGCTTCTATCCCCAAACTGCCTGCTCATGCATGTAAGCATGACACCATCTGTGTCTGTCTCAGCATCAGCTGAGAACGTGAAGTGCAAGCTGGCCGATTTTAGTGCATTTCCAACAGATGGTGCTACGATGCCACTGAAAGCTAAATGCGTGCGTGGAGGAGCGGTTTTAGAGACGGTTCCCTACTCCCCATGCTTTCCCCCATGGTTTCCTGGTTGAATTGCAGTGGTTTTTGTTTTCCCCACAACAATCTGCAGAGACTTTCTCTGCCTTCCGTGTTTATCCCTAACAGCCCAACAGGACACTGCCTAGCAGGAGCCAGCCTGCAGATCTTCCACCTTTCTGGTCACCCCATTTAATTCACCTGCTTTCGCAGATGAGCTGTGACACACCACAGACTTATGGTGAGCTTGGTGTGGACATCACTGCTGCAGTCCGCATCCAGTGATGTGGGAGCAGCAGTGCCACATGCCATCAGCATCGGGGCTTCAGCCAGCCCCTTGCCACACTGCGTGGCTGTGTTTTGGCATTGCCACCCCTCCTTCTGTCAAAATGTTATTCATGTTGTTGAGTATTTTCTTTCTTGAGATAGTGGCAGGGCTTTTGATGTCCCAGGGCTTTGAAGATTCATGGGTTTCAGGGTCGACAGCAGTGGGGTCTTCATTTCAAGCTGTGATGAGCAGTTATGTTGGCAAGGGAACCATCCTTGCCTGGATGCTTTGGCTCACGGAGGGATGTTTCTTGTGTCCTAACTTTTCTTTCCTGATGCCTTTAAATCTTCTGCCCCCCTGCTCATACTGGAGGAGTGGTAAGATCCTGTTGCACGGACAGGAGCCATTTCTCCAGCTCTGCAACTGCTAGGGAACAATAAAGGTCATATACCACCTGCAGCCTGTGGGAAGGCTGCCTCCCCTGCCCACAGCTTGTCAGGGCCAGAGCACAGGTCTTAATTGGCCCTGACCAGCCTCACCTGGGGCCTCCCCTTCTTCCAGCTGCGGGCTAGGACCTCTATTTAAGCTCAGCCCAGGGGGTGTAGCCCCTTCCTGAGCTGTGTTGTAAGGGTGGTGGTCTCCACAGTTATGCTCTGCCCGGCCTGGCCAAGGAGCTGCTTCGTTGTTGTGAACTTGCCTGGTGATCTCAACTCTTGCTGGAACCTGGCCATGGTCTCCGCGCCTGCCCTGCTCACCATGCTCAGGTACCACGGGGTGGTCCCCCTGTCCTGCCAGCTCTTGTTGTGCCTGAGGGTGCAGCTGGTCCTCGCTGTGCCCTGCCTCTGCTTGTGCTCTACTTCTGAACCCAAGAGATGCTGCAAATGCTTCAGGCAAGGGAAGAAGCTATTTATGTGGGGAGGAGGTGGTTTGATTTAATGAGTGACTGGGGAAGGCGAGAAAAGCACGTCCGTGCGTGTGCTGTTACCTGCCTGCTCCCTGCTGCCCTTACTCAGGGGAGCTGTGCTTGAGCGGCTTAGTGTCTCCTTGCTGTTGGCCTCGTTGGAGGCGCAGGGTGCCCACCTGCTGCCCGTCCTTCTTCCAGCATGGCTTTAGAAACTCAGTTTCCCTCTGATGTGCTCTGACAAATTTCTGCCAGGGAGCAAAGCTCACAAAGAATTTCTGAGTGGTGGAGAACTTACCCCTTGACAGTGGGGGAATTGCTTTGGGAATGTGCTCTGGGCTGAGCACTTGGCATCGCACTGGGCAGCTGCTGGAGCCCCACATGAAAGCTTTGGTGTAACATCAGCTGCTCCCTATTTTGAAAGACTGTTGGGGTCAACCTGTATATGTTTGCTTCTCATCTTCTTAATTTAAAACCGATATCCTTCTTCTATTCCCCTTCCTCTGAAAGGTTTGATACTTTCAAAGCACTTCACAAACAAATCAAGTAATCTTTAGGGGCTGCCAAAGAATGATTGTGGGAAACTGAACTGAAACTGAGCTTTTTTGATAAGGGCTGGAGATTCTGCTTCTTGCCTTGGTCTCAGCGAGCGCACGGGTAAAATCAGCAGTGGTTTAATACTGCTATGTAATGTTTCTACAGCTTTGCCTAGCAGGAATTTTGTGGCTGCACTGAGAGTTACCGCTGGCTTTAGTGTAAGCAAGTAGTACCTGTGAATTCCCCTGGTCTTGCGCAGAACCTATGCTCTCACGCTTGAACACAGAGACGCACGGTCGTGTGAAAGGTTGTAAATGCTCCGTCCCTCATGGCTTGGCTGCAGGAGGCTCTGGGGAGAGCCACCCGCATGGCAGCAGGGTTAGCAGCTCCCTAAAGGGGAAGGGCTACTTAAATAACAAAAGATAGTCGGCAAACTTTAAGCAGCAAAGGTGGGTTTGCTGTGAAGTCTGCAGCAAGAAGCTGCTGCGGGTGCAGGGCCAGGACCGCAGGCTGGAGAGGGCGGCGAGTGCCACCTGGTGGCACATGGCCTCGGTGGCAGAGGGGACAACGTGTCGTGGAGAGCGCAATGAAATTGCCACATCCTGGGGAATATGCAGTCATGCTGTGCTTGACACTTCAACACGGGCACTGCAGGGTGGCCCGGTGAAGCTGGCCCTGGTGTAGGAGGGGGTGCGTGGACTGTCCTTGTCCCCGCTCCCTTCAGCCTGCCCCAGCAGCGAGGGGCTCCCTCGCCCGGAGATGGGGGACACCTTTCTCCCTGCGCACTGACATCACGCCTGCTTTTGGTGCAGCCTTGCTCAGGAGTATCTGCAGCCTGAGGATGCCTCAGGCAGGCGCAGAGGAAGGCGTGTGCCCAGGGAGCACGCTGCAGACACGCTGTGTGTGATTCGGGGGAAGCCTGTGTCTAGCAGGGTCAGGGGTGTGCTGTGGCACGCTGTGCTGTGACATCCACTTGGCCCTAGAAGTACTCCTGGTCCTTCCGTGGGTGGGATTGACAGGTCTGATCCCCCCTCTCTAGCCCCAAACACATGTTGGGAACATCCTGGTGTCCAGTCTTGCTGTGGTGTGATGCTGAGTTATGGTGACATTAATCCTGGAGAGGTGGTAACGCAGAGACAGCAGATGTGGCAGGGGTGTTAAGGGGGTGGGTGGTGCTGGGAGCAGCAGCAGAGGGATGTTTTCTGTCTTGCTCATGTTGCTGTTTGCCTGAGTGCAGACCTGCACAAACACTCCAGCCTGCTCACACGGCTTCCGCGTGCTCCCTGCGTGCCAGTGTGGCGGGGCAGTGTGTCCCTGCAGCCTGCCTGCACTGCAAGATGAATTTGCTGTTGAACAGTAGTAGTGCTTAAAGAAGGCAATACGGGAAAAATATGAAAATACATCCAAATAAAGAACTGAATATTCAAATTCACTTTACAGTAGTTCATTATGTCACTACCCAGCCCCCTGCAAAGCATGCGTGGCTCCTGCCACCGGGAAACATTGCTGAGATGAGGTGTGCTGGAGCATTGAATCTCAAAGCATTGATCAAATCCAATTACTAAGAGATCCAAAAAGCAGCCTGGGCATTGATCTGTGAGCTGACAACAGTGTGCTGCTTGGCCAGGACTTTGATTTAAATGAGCACCCCATCTTTCAGATCCAGCTTCATTCTCTTGCCAAAACCTGGAATTGCACTTTTGTATCTCAAGACTATGAAAATGATTTCTTTTCAGGTCTTATGCACCCCTGAAAAGCAGAGACTTGGCTGATTTTCCAGAAACCCAAGGGAACCCTTGAATAAATGCACAATCAAGTGACCGGTTCCCCTAATTAATGCTGACAGTAAAATTTGATCCCCACCTCCATGTAGAGGAAACGATGCAGAGATCAATCCACCCTAATTTAGTTGAAATTACCTGGATGTATGCACGGTCGCACTTTAGGATAGTAAGAATGTTTTGGAGGTATTCTCACATGAATGTTTTCCCAGTGGATGCAGTCTCACGGCATTCAGAAAAAAAGACTTTTGAGTACTGTATCCCTTTAAATAAATATCTGTTAAAATTACCCTTAATTTCTTGAGCTGAAGTACCATCCTAGAGGGAGAGCCCTGGCAGTGGTGATGGTTTTATTGTACTTTTGTGTGGCAGGTGAAAAGCTCAGCAAGGCAGCCAGTCTCCTTTCTTCTGTTCTTCTGCCTTTGGCCTTTGAGCTCCAGCTTGTAGCACAATGAGACCAGAGGAAAATATCTGCTCAGCAGGGTACAGAGCAGTAACTTATGCCTAAGCCAGCCTTTGTCCCATACCACAGCTTTCAGGAGATGCAGGCTGCCTCATTTGACCTTGTTTCTTGCATCGTGCCCTTACAGCAGCATTGGTGGGCCGTGGCTCTGGTCTCAGTAGGGCTGAAGTTTCCCTCTGCCTTCTGGTTTTCAGAATTTGGCCCCTGCCTGCACAGGGAAACACTGAAATCTGGTGGGTCCCTGCACAGGGTCTTGCTCACACAGAGCACCAAAGCTTTGGGGCTTGCTCGCACACCTGGTGCTCTGTGCGGACTTTGGTGGTTGGGATCTTGGCTAACGTGCCCAGGAGTGATGTTGTTTGCAATCCTGGAGCAACTGCGTCATTATTCATGTGGCCCTGCCGCTGCAGTCATCTGAGCGGATGACTCTACCTGTCACATGGACCTCCCACAGATGGGTCCCTCGGAGATTCTCATCTCTGCGGGTGTCACCATGAACTTGCCTCCTTTTGACCCAGCATGTCTGCACTGGCCCTGAAATTCCAGCCCTGCAGCCCCTGTTGGAGATGGTAAAACTCTGATTCAGGGAGGTCTGACAGCTAAATTACATTCTGTAGGTTTTCAGGTCTGTAAGGTAGGATTCAACCTGTTGGTTCTGTCTGATCTGATTTCTGGCTGCTCCCAAGTTGCAGTCCTCCTGGGGGGCTGAGTGGTGGCCGGCCCTCCTGTGAGTGCAGGGCTCTGTGGGGAGGAAGCTTGGCCAAGTTGTAGTGATGGGACATGAGCCCTTTCTCCTGCCTTGGGAAAAGCATGGTGAAGGCAGGTGATGGGAAGTCAGGTTACAGTCAGCCCTCGTGGTGAGCACGAGCGCCTCCACAGCTGCCCTCTCCAGAGCATGTCCCTGAGACCACAGACCCCAAAGCTCAGGAGCAGTTTTGCTCCTGATGGCTCCTTTGCTTGAGCACCACCTTCACTAGCGTGACAGTGCGTGATAAACCCATCCCACTATGGGCTGTCTGCAGAAGAACCATGCTAACAACTGGCCTGGGCTGGGCCACATGGAGAAGCCCGTTGGCCCAAGAGGGTGCAAGCAAAGCATCGCTTTGCAGCGAGTCCTGTGCTGTCCCACGCTAGGGCTGGTGGCACTAGGTGGCACCATTGAATTAGGAGCAAGGAGAATGGGACATGCAGGACTCGGGAGCCAGCAATTGTCTCCCAAGGGACCCAGGGAGAGGGAGAGCTGCTCAGGGTTATCTTCTTCTGGGGTATCTTCTGCCACAGCTTCAGTGTGTGTGTCTTTTCCTCGCACTGAGGGTATGTGCGCTCCTCGTGCTCAGAATAATTGAACACCAGAGCTGCATTTCACCTTGGCCTCCCTGTGCTGTTGGCCCTTGGAGCTTCTCCTCTCTTGCCTGGTAAGAAGTGTGGGGACAGGTCCCAGCACAGCTGGAGGAGCTGTGGGTTCATCTGAGTGGGAGTAAAACACAACTGCTGAATATCACTGCTGCCTCTTCATCCCCCACCAGCACCCCTGTGGTCTTCCTGGGTAATTAGCACTTCTGCTGGCAACTTGTGGCAGTGGGAAGGCTTTTCCTTTCACCTGTTTTACTTTATCTTCCTATTTCCACCCTTTTACCTTGTTCGTGTCCAGTGTTACAGGGTCTTTGCTATAAACTACTGCTTTGCTCAAAGCCAGCCTGTACCCAGAGAACTTGCTGTGGGCATACTGACAGTGATACGAGCAATAACTGCAAGAAGAGCTACTCCAAAATGATTTTTTCCTACAACATTTTTATTAAAATAAAATCTTAATCAAAGCATTCACTGGAACATCTAGTTTTTGAAATTGGAAACCAATACTTTCTGGGGGTATTTTAGTTGTAAATATTTAACGTCACACTTCTACTGTAGAACTCAAGTGTAAAGTAATGGAAAAATAGTGTTTGGAGTTGGAAGGGATAATAGACTATATGCGGAAAATTTGAGACTAATTATCACAACTAATTAAAATAAGAAGTTGCTATGACTGAATAGCGATTGATTAAAAATCGCTATTATGTTAGAGAACAAACATGTAAAACATTCTTTTGTTGCAGGAAAAATGATTGTTGCCCGCTTGTTCCCCCTTGCTAGCGCTGCAGTGATGGGGAGCAAACCCAGCAGAGCAGGGCTGTGCCGGCCTGCTGCTGGAGGGGAAGGGGGCTCCTGTTTCTGGAGGGTGCTACGGCAGGGGGTAGGACTGGCCACAGCTCCTTCAGGAGGTGCACACCGCCTGCAGTGAGTCCTGGGGCTGGCGGCAGCAGCAGTGTGGGGGGTAGTGTGGCCTTGCAGCTCTGCACGTTGATGGGCATCCTTATTTCGGAGTCAGCTGCAGCTTTTTTTTGCTGTGCACATCTTAAATGCTGCTCTTCAGTGCTGGCTCAAAGATTGTGCTGATGAGGGTCCTGTCAGGTGGTGGGGCTCAGCGTCCTCTGACTTGCACTGGTGGAAACTAAGAACAACTTTCTAGGCCTGGATATAATCCCAGCCTCAGAAGGGCGGGGGAGCAGGCAGCCTGTGCAGGGGCTCACAGCCAGGGAGTCTGCCCTGCTCGCGTGCTGTTTGCAGTCAAGCTTGGGAGTGCTCGTGGGCTGACTCGAGGGTAAGTGGTGGCCTCTCAGCTAGTGAGTGCTAGCTCTGCAGTGCAGAGGAGCTCTACATTGACAACTCGGGTGGAAATGAGCTGTAAAGTTCAGGGCTGAGCTTTTCCTGGTGTCTGGGTTTGTCCAAGTTGATGATCTGGTTTGGATGAGAATCAAATCTTCGTGCATGCGGCTGTGTTTGAACAAGGATTGCTGTTGACCTGTATGGTGTGCTCCACCTAGCAGAGCATGGTGTCTGTAACGAAGTGCTGGTGTCCAGTGTCGCAGGACCTGCTAGACTGTCTCAGCTAGGAATAGTTTCCTTACAGTGGATATTTAGGGCTTCTAAACCTTGGAGTCTGCCAGCTGCTCCCAGTGTACTGGTGGCAGGAGGGGCTCTGGCAGAAGGACCCACTGAGGCCATGTGGCAGACAGGAGTGCGGAGATGTCAAGATTAGGTATTTCCCTGAAGGGTCTAGAGGTCTGTGTTTGTGCCTAGCTGCCCCCGTAGATACTCTGCAGCAGTGCTGAGCAGTCATCAAGCTGGGAAACCCAAGGTGGCCTGAAGGGGGGAGACCCTAGTCATCCTCCCCTTCTACCCTGCTGGCTGCAGCCTGAGCTGGACCAGCCCCAGAGCTGCCCAGGGAGGGCCCTGGGCTGACTCAGAATGCAGTGTGAAAACCCTATAGTTACTGCTAATATATTACTCAAAGCTTAGGTGGTTATTATATTCATTACATAAATACATTGTCCTATTCTCCGTTATAACACTGTAAGTATATGCTGATAATATGTCATTATATGCTTAGGTAAGTTTTTCTACCTCTGATTCAGACCTGTCCCTCTATGGAAAATCACCCTGGGTTCTTCCCTCCCGGTCTCCCTGCTGCCTGCTCCTGCCCGCCCAGCATCAACCCAGCCTTGCCTGACTCCCATCCTGGTTCCTCTCCCTGGGAAGGGCACCAGCTGAAATACAGTGGAGGGGGGAAAAAAAAAATATCTCATTTCTCCGTAAAATATAAAATATGTCAGTGATTCAGAGCAGTTGCTGCTGTCGATGTCAGCGCATGATTATTTAAGTTAAAACGTGTTTAGCATTTTGACTTCCCATTCAGAAAGCATGTGACAGGGAATAACAATGGATGAGTAAGCACAAGTTTTGGCAGTTGGAGTTAAAGATGGGGCCTGAGATTTGGCATCAGGAGCTTTTTTAAAAACTTATGTTATCTCTTTAATGCCATAAAGTATCAGTTAATGCACTGAATAGGCTGTCATATAGGGTATCAGGACCATGATTTGGCAGTTTTCTCAGACTTCGCCTGTCAGCAGAAAGATATGCTCTTGGCATCTCTTCTGAAATAGTTCACTGAGGCTTCATTTTGGGGAGAAACAGATAAAGTTTTCACTGATTAGACGAGGAGGACTTGAGAAACCAAATGGCAGGACTGATAAAAAGTGATGCATGATGGTGGGGAAAAATGCTCGGAGCTGCAAGGGATAGACCTAGAGACTCAGGTGGGATTGGAGAGAATCTGAAATGAGCTGAAAAAAATAATTGGCACCATTTGTTCGTCCTTTCTTCCCATTTTGCTCTTTGCCTAACCCCTAATTGATTAGACAGACTGACCCATCCTTGTACCAAGAGGTTATTTCATCTAAAAAGCAGACAAGAGGCACTGAAGTCAGAACTCTGTTCATTTGTGCATGCTGGTGGCAGTATTTAGTGCTGCCTGGTGGCAGTGACACTGGCTGCAGAGTCTGTGATCCTAATGCTGCAGGAATTCTGGCTTGCTGGGTGTTGCCTCCTTGTCCGAGCTCACCTGTCTGCTGTGCAGTTCGTCCCTTTACCAACGCATTGCTAGGTATGAGCCTTAGCTTCACGGCAGCCAGTGCTCAAACGAGACCCAGAGGAAAGACTGTCACTTGGGAATACTTCCTTGTTGCTGTGTTTTCGGAGAAGCAGGGTGAGGTTATCAAAGGATAGTCTGTAGACCAAGGAAACGTATCTCCTCATCTCAGCCTTCATCACAGAGTGGAAGGTGATTTTTTTTTTTAGCATGGTGAGGCATGGAGCATGTAGAAGATACTGTTCTTGAATGTCACTCTTAAGGAGCCAGTGTATGGTGGTGGACACTGGTTTGTTACTGGAGAGGTGCACTCAGTGGTCTGTACAAAAGTGGCTTGAGATAAAGGAACTGATCCTGAGGTCCCCGGGGACTTGCTTGAGGGTGGTAGGTTTGACAGGGGGTGGTACTTTACCAAAACCATGGAAAACACCAGGCGCTTGTCCTGGTGCGGCAATGGATGCTCCAAGGAGAGCTCGAATGGCTCAGCTTCCCCATGGGGTGCTGATGTTGGTGTCTGGCAGCTGCATTAGCCCCAGCAGGGTGTTGCACAGCACGTATGTCCCGGTGTCTCAGGATAAAGGAAAAAGAAATAATGATCTTGTCAAGGCCACTGTCTCAAAAACATCCAGTCTTCCTCCATTTAGGTTCTGATGCACTGAAATTGAGCAGCCACCCTGATCTACCCAGAAACAGCCTGTGCTGCTGAGAGCCTCTCCGATCTCGTTTTATGCAAATTTTCCCCATTCTCTGCATTAAGATGCTGTCCCATTTTTTACCTCCTTTCCTTTTGAATAGTGCCTGTTTTCAGATCAGAAAGATGGGAAATGGGTGAAAAGACCTTGAGAAGTGTAAATGCTGCTCTAAGGGCCTGTCAGTCTGGGCTGAACTAGGATGAGGGTTCCGTGCTTGACATGTGAGACGGGCTGCCCATTTTTGGGAGGATGGTACTTCATTGAGAGGCTGCACCCAATTCAGTTATTGTCTTATGATTGGCACCCCCCTCCCTTCTAATCTAACTTGGTTAGACTTTCCATTGTTACAGTGCACACCAATTTGCTAAGTATTGTTCTGTGTCCTGCAGTCCATTAGATTAGTATTAACTGCAGTATTGTCTTCTGATTTTTTTTTAATCCACTGAAATATTATTTATAGGATGCTACAGTGCAAGTGATTTGATTGTGCCCTGATTCAGCCCTGACCCTCTATTCAGTCAGAAGTCAGCGGAAGCTTTGTTGCCCCAAGCTAATGTATATATGCAAGAAATACTCTGAACGAGAGCAGTTTTCGATACTGCTGGGTTTGGTCCCAGTACAGCCAGTGCCAGCCTCAGGTGTCTGTGCGCTTTTCCTGCTGTGATGCTGGGTCAATAATTAGCAAGTGCAAATGGACTTCCCAGCTCAGCCTTCCCTGCAGCTGTGTTAACCTGCCCTGTTTCTACAAACCCAGGGCCAAGTGTGGTGCTTCAAGGGTTACCCTGCGCTGCTGTGAAACGCTTCCAGAGGATGAATGGCGGCTGTTGCAGTCTGATGGGCCTTCGCTTACAGTACCTGGCAAGGGTGTTTTCTTCAAGCTTCATTCAGGTGGGTGTTTTATTCAGGGCTAGTGACAAACTATAAACTTACCTAAAGATGACAACAACTAGAAGAGTGGTGAGGAAATACCTAGAAGGAGGATGGCAAAGGATCCTGTTGAGATGTGTGCTGGAGGGCAGTTGCTGGCAGAAATCATTAAAGGGTGATTTTGATGGCATTAAATCATATATTAGTGAAGTGGCACCATGTTATGCTAATGAAGGTTCTTGGTGGAAAAAGAAACTGCTGCCTTCTGGAAAGGGAGGGACGACTAGTGCCTGCGCTGCCCTGATCTGACCTCCTGCAGACAGACACATCAAAGACAGTAGGTGACCGAGCTCTAGGACTGGAGTCTCAGTCCCTCACTCTGAGCTCTCCAGGCCAGGTCTAGCTTAGGTACGCAGACACATAACACTCCTTTTTTGCTTCTGTTTGGTCATGAATGGAAGACCAAATGGGGAGTTGGTCCTGAGTGGGTGGATGGACCCATGGCAATGCAACTGCTGGCCCTGCTGCAAGTCATTGTCCAATGGTCTGTGGATGTTGTACCATGGAGCTGGAGGATTGGGAGGGATGTGGGAGCTGGGGTTGGCCTCCCCAGGAGCAAGGCAGAGGGAAAGTGGCCTGTACAGCCTCTCTCCACTACACGGAGGTACATGGAGGTGTTCAGTAGCTTTCACTATTGAGTGCACATCGTGCCCTTCGTGTCTCCACCTCTCTCTGCAGCCTGTCCCTTTAGTGTGTTATCAGTCCTGCTCTCTGTATCCTGGCTCAGAGCGCTTGCCACGTGTTCCCAGGCTGCTGGAGGGCTTTTGGCAGTGGTGCTCCTTGCTGCTGAGCCGTCCCCTCCAAGGGCTGCAGGACTGGCCTCACCAGCTCTGCCTCTTTCTCTGTTCACTTTGGCCCCACCAAATCACAAAGGGACAAGGGAAGCCGAGTCCTTTGTGCAAGTGGCCCACAAAGCCAGGCCACCTGAAGTGTTTAGAAGGGGACTAACCTTTAGACAGCAGGTTTGAGCTTTATTAAAACAGCTGGAGCTGTTCTGACAGTTGGCTCCCCTGGGCACTGGAGACAGATGAAACCGATATGTGCTGCTAATTGCAGATGCTCATCTTGCACTGAGAGCTGATATCTTTTAAGGGATCAAGCCACCCCACTGCCTTCAATGTGGGCAGGGCACGGCAGGTCACTGTAGCACAGAGATGCAATTAAGCAGAAGAGTTCTGCATCCCTGTTCTCCTTGCTTAGCAAAAAGTGCTGGAGGAGCTTTGACTGTTGCTAGCTGTAATGTGGCTCACTTTATTTTTTTTATTATAGGAAGAGTTCGGTGTGAATGTCGAGAGGGCTGGGATGCTTCTGGGGCTGTGGCTGGGAAGCAGGCCACTTGCAGAGCTGCCAGGCAGAAGTTCAGCTCTGTGTGCTGGCAGTCCTTCCGAAACCCCGGCGAGGTGTAGAGCTTATGGCTGATGGTGCGGCATCAGAGGTCTGGGTTACCTTGCGGAGGAATGGGAGAAAACGGGGAGTGCAAAAACTGCTGGAGCATTAATGAACTCTGGCATTCCCTTTGTGTTTTCTGAGCGTGCTTTTCTATGCTGAGCCTAAGTGTAAACACAAAATATAAATACTTATTTACTACTAATATTGTGTTTTCTCCACCTCTTCCCAAAGTCACACTGCTGTAGCATGAACCCCATCATGTTAATTAGGAATAGACCAGTGCACCTCTGTTAGTTAAAAGGCAAGAAGTAGGAAGAATTTTAATAACTACAGTGTCTTTGGGCTTGTGCCAGCTTCAGTTTCAAACCTTTGAAACAAATCTCTAATCTGCACAGTGCAGACCATCCAATTATTTTTTTCTTTATAAACAGTAAATATCCATTGAACACAGATCTTTTTGTTGCTGATGAGGATGCTTCTTAAAATGACATCCTTTTTTCCTCCATATCTTGCTAGGGTGAAAAAGTACTTGAGATGCACTTCCATCAGCCTTGTACTAAGTGGGTGGGGAAAAAAGATGGTAGAAGAGCAGCTGCTTAAGACAGGCCTTCAGGCTAAATGTATCCAGGCTGGAGACTTCCAGTGCATTCAAACTAGAACAATTTATCTGGAGAGGTCAGATGCTGTGCATTGTTTTCCTGTTACTGCATATTGGAAATATAGTGCAGAGCAGGGTTGTGACTTTTTCAAGATGGTGTCTTTGTGAGAGCCTGATCCTGGCCTCAGGGGTCAGACGTTGTGTGCCACATCATCTATGGAAACGCAGAACTCTGGGGTTACCAAACGCTTGCTGCTTTATTGGGTAGGGTTTGGGTTCATTGTAATTTTATAAAAGCTGAGCCATTTCGGGTGAAACTTTCCATGTCAGCTTTGCACTTTGGGAAAGGTAATAGTTTTCTGCGTGGAGGAGAAAGAACCGAGATTAACGTAAAATCATGCCTGTCCTGGATGAACACAACCACTTGATGTTATCTCACATCACCTTAAGCGTTCTTTAAGTGATAGCAGGTACTGCAGCTTTAATTCCAAGCACAGTCTTTCAGAATGTTATTTTCTTAGCCAAAAAAGCAAGTTTTGTTCTCTTGCATTTTTTTATGTAAGCAGGTCTGTCCTCATTACTGCAGATTTGTTCTTATTTTATTCTTGGGGGTTTTGTGCGATAGCAAAACATTAGCTGGAGAGTAGATTGTACAATTGGAGAACAGGAAAGCTTTGATGTAACCTGGAGGAAGGAGCAATGCTGACCTGTGGAAAGGTATTTTGAAGCCATTCGTGTCCGTTCTTGCTTTGTAATATGTATGACTGAGAAGCAATGACCTAGCAAAACTCCTGAGGCTGGAGTCAGAGTTCTGGTGACACTTCCCAAAACTGGTGCTGGGGCCTTTTATAAGGATGTGCTAAATGCATCTTCCTACCAAGCTTTGCTTGGCTTTGTTCTTCCCTCTCCGGTTGTAACATCACATCAAGAAACAGCAGTCAGTGACTGTCTGACCCATGTAACATAAGGCTAAACCCAAGAAAATGCATTGTCATCTGTTAAATAAAACCTGTAAAGGGGAAGCCAAAGGAGGAATAAGGTCCCTGCTCTTTTCTACCTGCCTTGAAACTAATGGCACTAATATGCCTGTCTCCAGTTCTGCCACAGGACAGGAGCTCTGCACTCTTACAAGGGTGTCAATCAAAGTGCTTTGCTGCAATAAACAATAACTCTAATTATCTTGACAGCTGACGGCAAGAGTTAGGAGGCTCAGAACTTTCTCAGAGGAGAAGGTAAGAAGAGAGTGTGCAAACAGAGCTAATACATTCTCCTCTCCTACTGCCATGATGAATGGAGAGCTGACACGATGAATCAGGATGGTGGGTCTGAGGGTGACTAAGAGACAGTGCTGTTGCGGGACCTGCTGAGGCGTGAGTGTGGCTTGTGCTGTCCTCCCTGAGCAGGCTCTGTCTGGGCCAACTGATTTATTGCCAGCAGCAGAGACCAGCATAAGGTAACTTGTCAGGTACAGACCCTGCTCCCCTGGTGGGCTTTGCCAGCCGGGTTCCCGCCTGCTCTGCCTGGTGCGTATTAATTCCCGCTCAAGGTAGTTGAAAATTAGCTCAGGTACAATGCTTGACTCTTGCACTCGAGTCTTGCCATAGCGTTTCCCTGGCTGTTAGGGAAGGTGGTAAGGAGGTTAACATGCCATGTTTGCAAGTCACTTTAAGCACGTGCAGTTTATTTAGCCTTATCAACACAGGTGCTCACTGATTCCTGAACCCCAAAATACATCCTTGCTGGTGTTAACACCATGTGTAATAAACCATCAGGAGTCGGCTGTGAGGTGTTTGTTCTGCCAATCTTTGCTGTGCTGTGTGCATATCCATATAAACGGTCAAATCCCTCCCTGAAGTGAAGTCATCCTCAGCAGTGGTCATCTGAGGAAGCCAAGAAGACACAATTAACAAGGTGACTTTAGAAGACTTAAAAATAGGTCTGTGAAAATGCTTTTAAGGACCTGGAAAGACTTATGTCATCTTGTTGGGGCACTGGGGGCTGTGTAGGGGAGAAAGCTATATGGAAAGGTAAAACGGAAAGTAAAATGGAGCGCAGTTCTTATTTAGCTGTTACTGATTGTTTTAAGTGTTTTGGGGTCAGCAGGGATCCGGACTTTTCATTTGATTATAGCACTGAGCAGGTAGTTAATCACACAAATGAGAACCTTGTGATGCTTTTAAATAAACAATACATACAATTTAATGTTTGTGGCTTGTAAGCGCTACAAGCTTTGTTACTGTCTTTAGAGCATGGGTGTGTGGTTTATAGATTGGTGGTCAGTGGTGCTCTTAACTGAATGGGAGTTGTGCTAATGAAATCTGGATGCTCCTGTGGCATGGGGGCTGTTCTCCCCAAGAACAAATTGTTCTGATGACTTTCTGGCTCTTCAGAAGCCCTCTGTGGGTAAAGCCCTGGGGAAGTCGAGGTTCATATTTGAAGGTGTGTGTGTGGACCCAACTACTTTGAAAATGAGACACTTTAATTAGGTTGTTTCTGAGCATGTGCTTTTGAGGGAAAGACCCTGTTTCTATAGCCTTGACATGCAAATGATCAGTTGCTGTCTGTGGTACAGGACAATTTTTGTACAGTTTAAGATACATAACATGCAGGTAAAATACAGACATGTAGCTTTTTGTGGTGTATTGTATGTGTTTCATGCACAACTTCAGAGCATGCGTGTTGTACGTGATTTCTAGTTCACCACCACATGGAAAACACCATATATATTCAATCTGGTGTGTTGGTACGCATCAGCTCATCAGGAGTGGCCATTTTTGCCTTGGGGAGAGACAGGCAATAGGAGGGGAGAAGCAGAGAGTGGATGTTGGTGGGTGGATCTGTAGGTATCTTTTTGTAATATTTCCTGTCCTGTGGGTTAGTTGCCCTTGAAGCTGGGGGCATCAACAAGGCGTCTGGACTCACTAAAGCTTTCTGTGGCATGATCTGTTGGTCTCCTGCTCCTCTCATTCCCTCCTTTCTCCAATAGATGTGGTTTTTAGTCCATCAGCAGGAACTGGCTCATGGAGAGATAAGCTGAGACCTCCTTTGAAGACCTGCTCATCTGACTTTTCCAAACTCAACTGCTCTTATCTGCAGCTTTTTACTTTCCCTTCTCTCCTGGCTTTCAATTCAATTCCTAAGCTACCTGGTGAAGCAGTGGGCTTTTGTTGCTCTGGCAACTGGAGCCACAGCACTTTAAAAACTGATTTATTTATTTTTATTTTTTTTGTCCCAGGCTTGCCATAGCTCTCGTGTGGGACTGTCTTCCCATCAGTTTCAGTGGCCCTGCAGGTTAAGACTAACTGGTGGTAGGGTCTGTGGGCAGAGAATAACCTGCAGGGGGCTTGTTTGCTTCACACAGCCAGCACAAAAGTAGGAATTTCTTGAGCTGAAGATGGTGTTGCACAAAGATTAGGTCCAGTTCTGTCTCTTGGTGGATCCTTGCTCTGCTGAGAACAATAGGGGCACCTAGTCTGACCTGCACTAACGTGCCCTGTGCTGCTGTTGCCTAGCCTGTGCTGGAACGGCAGCATCTCCTCTAGGCTGTCATCACTGTTGAGCTACTGGCTCTGGATGGTGAGGGGTTTCTTCTTAAGCCTGTTACTTGGTGATTTTTCTTTGCTGATAGTCAATGATATTCTGCTCTGCCTTTAGCTTGCTGAAGTAACTGGTCTTTCTTGCAGGCCAGGTGCTGGTTGGCAGGTCTGTGGCACAGTGGTCTGCACACAGACTTTCCTCCTGCGCAATGTGAGAAACAGTGTGAGTAACACCACTGAATGAGTTTGGCTGGAGAGCTGGGCGGGTTGATGGTAATTTCCCAAGCCAATAACAGTTAGGCAGCTGTGGCAGAGGTCTAACAAATTAGATGAGTCTCTCCTTCTCTTTCCATCGCCCCTCAGGCCCTTTTACAGTAGTTTTCAATTTATAGCGAAGACCAGAGCCTTTCACCTTGTGCCTCATGAGGTTGTCTTTGCCCAAGATGTACGGTACCCCATGCGCTTTGTCGTCTGGCTGCTTTTACTGTGTGAAACAGACCGTGAGAATGGGGAGATATTCCAGCACAGTTCAGTTTTCCCAGAGAAATGGAAACTAGTAAATGAGATGATAAAACATGTTTCATACCAGCATAAAGAGAGCAAAATGGAGGGGGAAAAGAAAAATAAATATGGGGTGGCAGGGACAAGTAGGAAAGGAAATAAAGCAATTGAACCCAGCCCCTCCCTAATGATTTAACTAAATAAGCACTGCATTAAAGAGGTGAACGGTGCTGATGCCTGGGTCATCGTTCCCCTGGGGACAGGCAGTGGGTGGCAAGGACTGTCTGAGAAGGCACAGAGCAGGTCTCAGTAACCCCTGACAGCAGTGGTGTTACAGGTGTGTCAGCAAGAAACTGAGCTGGGACCAGAAATGTCCCATGACTTCTATTCCCCCAGCACTGCCTGGAGTAAAACCTGTGACTGCTGCCCAGTGTCGCAGGGCAAGGCTATTCCCAGTCCCACAGAGTCACCCAAGCCCCTGTTCTTCACTTCCACCTTTCCCTTGGGGTAAAACACAGCAACAGGAAATGCACCCCGTGGACCTAATCCCAAGGTCCTTCCTCTGCCTTTAGGGTTTTATCCATTCTAATTTGTTATCGTTGCTGCTGCCAGTAAAATGTGTGCTGTCAGTTTCTAACTGTGCCGGATGTAGCATTTCATTTCCAAAATTATTTTAAAACCTAGTTTGTGTTATTCTCCATTAAAGAAATTTTTTCTTGGTAAGCAGGACAAAATAAATTATGTTCTGGGGATGGAGAGGTTGTACAAAGGAAGGCAAAAGTTTTGAGTTTCCTGGTGAGTAACATCCAACAGAAGCTAGCCCAGTGCTCTCTGTGTTCCTGCTGGGCCATTACGGGACTAGCAGCCAGTCTCAGTAGGTCCTACATTCCCTTGTTCTCTTGCCTAGACATTAGATCAACATGTCTTCTCTTGAGCTAGTTTTTGTTGATCTAGGGTATTTCCCCCACTCTAAACTTTGGGTTTAATAAGATGAGCCTGGAGGACTCTTAGCAGTATTCTCCATGCTGTGCTCAGCTGTCTCTGCCATGTCTTTTGAGTGGGTTAACAGATGGGACAGACAGCTTTGCCCTGGACCTGCCATCCTGAAAGCTTCCCTGGGCTATGAGTTGGCTCCAGAAGTGTAGATGGGAGTCCCCCTGACAGATAGCTAAAGATCTACTGCACTGCTGGGAAACATCACCATGAAGGTGGAAACCCGAGCACTTTGCCCCGGGAACACTAGGACAAAAGACTTTCTCAACTTCTTTTTTTTTTCCAAGCAACTTGCAAGCACACAACTATTTTCCATAGCTGGGAAACAGGCAGAACGTGTGAGTAGATCTGAAGCAACCACTGGAGCGCCAAGCTGTCTTTTAGGGGTTTTCTCCCTCTTCATCAGTCAAATCTTCCATCAGTGTAGTCCTGTCTTATTCAATTAAACTTGTAAGAAATTCAACCATGCATTTCATTTCCCTAGAACAGAACTGCAAATTGGGACCATATGGATGAATTAACCTCCTGAGTAGAGTCACAGGATAACTTTTCATTGGAAAGGGTGGCTTTGGTTGCTCTTTCTTATCCATCTGTCTTTACAAGGCAGGCCCAAGTGCTGGTGTGTAAGTGAGGCTGACTTGCAGATGAAAACTAATGAGTGAAATTACTGCATTAATGAAGAAAATGCTACTAGCAAGTTGTGAAAAGTACTTTAATCATAATTAATAAGACAAAATTAAAAATGAACTTTAACTTTTCTCTGGTGTTTTAATTAATAATTAAGTTTAATATTGGTTATGGCACATCTTTGCATGCTCTGAAGTACCTGTGGCAGGGCAGTCAGGATAACATAGCGGTTCTAGAAACACCTACAACAACATATTCACAAATTTTAGGCTGGAGGGACTGTTCAGATCAGCTTGTGCCCTCCTGTATAAATAACCAGTCCTATAAGCAGTGGGCTGAGATGTAACATGGCATGGAGCATTCAGGTGCAGTGTGGTGTTACACAAGGTGTAGTTAGTAGTCTGATGGGGGCAGATGCTGCAGCTGCTTCACAAGCTATTTCTTCTACTGTTCAGCCAATCTGTTTTGTATTAAAAGTGCGAGCTATTTTTCATAAGTTTAATTTATCATCCCTTCAAAGCACTGCAGATGTCCTGCAAAATACAGGCCAGAGGATGCTGTCTGGTGACTTATTTTTTTTATCCACCTTGAGCTACAGGCTAGTTTCCACAAATATTTGATTGTAAGATAGTGTCACTGCCTGCGGAGGTCGGGTGGCAGCGGGTGTGATCCTGCACGGTTTGCAGCGGCTGTGCTTTTTCTCAATGCTCATCTCCCTGATCCCAGGCAGAGCACCTACTTCTCCCAGATTTCTGTTCCACGGGGGTGCGTTGAAAGTACTTCTCCTGGGGTGCCTGCCTCTTGCATTTAAACTTCCTTGAGAATGTACCTGAGAAACAAGAAGAGTATGTGGACGTGTGCCCAAAGCTGCTGGGTGCCCAGAAGTTACAAGCAGATTTGTAGCGCTGGGTGTTGTAATGATCAAGTTCTACAATACAGTCTGAGGACGGATGGGAAGGCCGTGGGCAAAGCTGATGGCCTGGAAGGGAAAAGCGGTTAGAAGATTGCAACTTTTATTTCGAAGGCCTCTGCACCAAATCTCTGATGCTGTGTAGTTGGGCTGGCTGGTACTAGTGACAGTGAAGTGTATTTGATGGCTGTTACCTCTCTGGGACTGCTGAGGAATGCTAATACCAGCGCCTGGTTCTGCCCACTGTGTTTGGAGCCAGTGGAGCATGATGGTGGGTGAGGCAACTGCTGCCCCGAGGTCACCCTTGGCTCCCAGCTCATCCTTCCCTTAGGCAGCAGCCCTGTGCTGACTGCTCCTTGGTGCGGAGCATGCTATTCCAAAAACGTGGGTTAGGGAGTTGGTCGGATAGCAAGGCACGATTCTGAAACTGCAGAAGTCTTTGCTCTCCTGACTGTGCTGACTTGAGACTCTCCCATGGGAGCCTGACTGAGAGGAAGCAAATGTCTTGTTAAAAAAAGATAAAACAAGAGAAACCTCTAGAAATTCATGAGGTGTGGGCTGTAGTTCTGGTTGCACTGGGCTGGATGGAACTGAGTGGGACAGAAACTGGGAGATATCTCATGCTGCACTGGAATGGTCTTACAGAGGAGGGAGATGTGCTGCCTCTTTTGACCTACAGCGTGATAACCCATCTCCCAAAATGAAAGCTTGGGTCTGAACAGCTGTGGGGATTGGATAATTGGTGGGCTGTCTCCCATGTGGAATGTGCCTTGCATATGTATGTTGTGCTTTCAAATATGTCCATCTTCAAAATGAAACTGGTGCATGTCACGTAGGTTAAAAGATGGGAGATGTGAGGAACCTGAAACCCTCATCCAGTGAACAGCACATATGTGTGACTACTTACAGCATCAATGCTCTTAACAAGGCCGCTCTCACCTATGCAGGAAGATGGCTGAGGTGAACAGCGCTGAGAACAGTTGTTTTCAGAAGGTCTCTGCCTTTGTTTGCAAGTGCTCATGAAGGCTCACATTATGTTGATCCAGTGGGGAACATATTGTTTGGAAGCACTGCTAAGAATAGCTGTCTCCTTTCCTGGCTTTACAGGAATATCTTCAAAACCAGCAGTAATTTCAGGCAATTCCTTACCTTTTCCACCTTTTCCTCCAACCCGTAAATGCAAGCTCCCTTAATGTTTGCACTGTTTCTGTGTTCTTTGAATGGTCTGTGAAGGTGCAGCGAACTGTAAGCAACCGTTACAAGTTGGTAGAAAGTGAGCTTTGAGTCTACAAATGCAAATATTAATCCTGAGATGGTGATTGTGTTGTCATCTAGTCAGCGAGTAAACCGCTATTGAGTTACATGTCAAATATAAACTGTGCACCAAAGATTTGAATTTCAAATCCGAAACACTTGCAATTCAGTGCTCATAAACAAGTTACAGATCAGGAATTAGTCACCAAAACCATTGTGACTAATTTTAAATAACAAGTTAAATAGGGGGGGAGAGAAATCTGCTCAGGGATCATTTGCAAGCTGAAGAAAATAGTCTAAAAATTATTCATCAAGCTTTATTCTTGAGTAATGTTGTGTCATTAGCAGGTGGTGGGAGAAACGGCGCAGCACACCATAATTAGTAATAGCCATGTATTTTTGACACTAGTTTATCTGTGTGATTTACGCCCAGATGGTTTTGAAAATGGAATTGAGATAAAATACAACTTCCTGGATCAGAATTTGCTTTCTAGTTAATGAGTTAATTCAAAGCTCATAATTGCTTAAAAAAATATTCTCGATTACTAAGGAGTAGTATTAAATGTTGGGATCATTCCAGCTTTATCATTGGATTTCTTTACGTCAATATTGCACATGAGCACTGCCACTGGTATGTGTTATAATGCCATGTGCCTGCATACAAAAATTTTTCTGCTTGGTGCTGATGCTCACCATGTAGTCTTGCCAAACGCTGACTGCTGACCCTCAAAAGTTACCAATGACTTAAAATGGAGAAGACATTTGGCATATTCTGTGATAGGAAGTGCTATCAGCCTTGGTTTGAAAGATGCTTAAATAGCTCTTTTCCCATGAAGGATTGCTGGGTAGCACAGTATCGAACTGGAAACAGCAGGAACTTCCTCAGATGGGCCCAACCCTCACTTAAAGAAGTAATGCTTATTCATGAATCATGCTTGCTGGGTCATAGTGTTCTCATTTACATGTCTGTAGCTTTTGCTAATAGAATTTAGCTTTCAAGTAGCCTTCAGTTCCAGCAAACCTCTCTACAAGTTGGCTGAATCTCTTGACCTGGTATACTTGGACATCTTTTGCAGCAGAAGTGCTCAGCCTTCTAGGAAATGTCCAAGTAATTTCTTCTTTCCCTTTTTGTCCCCACGGGCAAGACTGTAATCTTGCTTTGCATACATCATAGGGCTATTTGCACTGCAAATGTGCAGAATTTAATCACTGTTCTAGCTGATGAACAGTGGGTTTCATATCACCCTGAGTTTAGACATCTAATAAGTTTAGGATAGCTGTCTACTGGCTATAGAAGGAATGTAGAGAGAAACAGCTCCAGATCCCTCACATCCCAAGAGAACTACCTGAGCTGCAGCTACTTGCTTAGACTGTAATAACTATTTGCTACTTAGATGAGATGAATTTCACCATAGATTTCCAGGTGACCCCAGGTGGTGACTAGTTGGTATCTAAACATAGATTTGAAATAACTTGGCTCTGTTTTGGTTAATGCACTGCAGTGGTGAGCTAGGAGTTTACACCAGACCATAATGATGCCTTTCTTTGAGGGGGTACAGGGATGGGAACAGAAACCCTGTGTTACCTGGTGTTCTCTGTTACTCTGTGCCAGCCAACAAAGGTGAGGAAACCTGCCGTTGGGAGATGTGGGTGTTTGTCATGAAGTCATTGTTACCGGGAGACAAACCCTCTCTTGGTGAGCTGAGGAATATCATGTCTCTTCTTGCACTGGCAATAAGAAAACACAGAGAAGCACTCTAGATAGATAGGACTCTTCAGACACTGTGCTTGAAAGCAGGCTGCTTGTTAGAGTCTGTCTTGAGAATCGGAGCTCTGTATTTGCAGAGTGACTCTGCACATTTATGTCAGTGATTGTCAGCTTAGCTCCTCGGGAAATCCCTAAGACTGAAGTGGGCTCCTAGCATGAGAAATGTTTCAGAATCTGCAATTGGAAGCTTTTCTTCAGGTAGAGCAGGTGTTTCAGAAGGATGCTCTTATCTATTTCCTGATATGAGTATATTTGACTCTTAATCCTCCTTTCATGTACCACGTAATTTCAGTTGGCTGCGTGGGGCACAGTGCCTCTCACCGAGGAGCGCGCTGCGAGTTGCATGGGGTTGGCTCCTGGTGCTGACCTCCTTTTCTTTGCCGAGACCTACTTCATGGTCAGCCTCAGTGTGCGCAGCACTTAGCTGTACTACCCAAGGCAGCTGGTTCTTTGGAGTAAAACCAGAATAGCAGCATATATAAAGAGTAATATGTAGGGAGTTATAATGCAGATGTGGAGGTGATACTATAGGCACATTCTCCTGGAGAAAGGTCACTACAAAAAGAAATAACCTGTTTACCAAAAATGCAGTTACATTTTTGGGTAGGCATGCTTAAAAAACAGTTTAGTGAGACAAAAACACCCTTTGTATCTAGCTTAAGCTGCAAAAGAAATCCAGGTAAAAATGTTTTACAGTGAGTGGTCAGGTCTGTGTGCGTTGCGAAAGTTAGCATCCTTTCAGTGAAGGAAGAGAAGGTTCTGCTTCAGTTTTGCCTCCCTATACCTTTGGGCACAGGGCCACTCTGGTGCCATTGCTCAGTTCAGAGTAGAAGAGGGATGTGTGCTGGAGGATAGGGTTTTGCAGCCCTTGGGGGGTTATTCTTCTGCCTTGAGCTCCAGAGAAGAGTTGAAGTAACGAATGTGTGCCCTTTTCCAAATGAACTCAGTAAACCTTGTTCACAGGAATTCAAACCTCTGGTGAATAGCTTATTCCTGGGCAGAATGAGAACAAAGCAAAAATAACCTGGGGGAGAAGGTGTCCTCCAGGGGTGCAGGTGAGGGAGCAAACCACCTCCCTGGGAAGAGCTGCCCTTGTAGCAAAGGAGGTTGTACTGTCTGGTAATTAACAGGGCGAGCAAATGCCAGCTTGCAAGGCACCTTAGTGGGCAGGGGGGAAAATGCCTGCATCAGACTGAACTGTGGTTGTGTAGATCTGTTTAATCAACCTCATATTTCTATTTCTAGATACTCTGATGCAAGAAACCTTGCTGTATTTTCTAGCAGAAGCATGGGTGAGTGCGTTAAACCTGAACTTGGTAGAGAGGCCAGAGACAGGAAACCGGGGACAAGTAAATGAGAGAAACTTACTTCTCAGAAAGTGGAGGGTGTGAGGGGAAATCCCCATATCTCTGGACTGAAGTCTGAAAGCCACAGCCCTCAGCTCCTCCTAAAGCTTTTTCAGCGCCCGTTACTTTCAGCTGAGCTGTTTGTCAAAGGCAGGCCTTTGGAAACAGATTAATACAAGTTTAGATAGATATGCCGCAAGTCTCTGTAAAACATCTGCCTTATCTTTACATAATGAAATAACGAATATGAGCTTGAAAGAAATGTAATAAATTATTCAAAAACCTCCTCTGCTTTTGAAATGCTAACAAGTCAAATCTTTTAAGACTGCTTGATCAGATTATGGTGTATCATACAGTAAATCTAATTGGTTATATCCAGTCCTGAATTATCAGATTTACTAGTTTGGTCTAAATAATTTAAGCAGGGCATGTAACATGAACTCTGTGTATAGCTGAAATCATGCCAAATGATTTTTAATTGAAATAAATTCACTTTTACAAAATAAGGAACTCTACCCCAATTCTCTACAGTTTGGGAGGTGGGAAGCATTTGCTCTTTGACCAGACCTCTGCTCAGTAGCAGTGCTCATGGCTTCCTTCCCACTTTTTTGAGTGCCCAGCTTGAGCCTGAGTGCCCCAATTTATTGAGTTGGTGCCTGGGACTTTGAGAACCAGGCTTCTTTTAAGGCAAATACACAACAATAAAGACTAAAAATTCAAATGGAGTTTGAATTTGTATAACTTGATTGCTTCTGGCCAAAGTATTAGCATGATATATGCACTGAAGTAGTTGGCTTCAGGACCAGCCACATCATGTGTGGGAGAAATAAGCGTGCTGTAGGACCTGCCCTTTAGTACCTTCTACATACATTGGGTAGGACAGATCCTTGAACACAACTCACTCACGTTTAGGTCTGTGAATCATTTTGGTTGGAAGAGACCTTCAGTTTCTTTATAATGACCTAAATTGGAAAAGTATTTAGGTGTGTATCTATGTACTTTACTGAATAGAGCTGACTTTATTGAATTAAAGCCAATAAAAAAAGGCAGCAGAAGTCCTTCTCTGCAATACTCTAAGGCACTATCCTTTCTTTTCAGCAACATTTTTAGGGTGCAGCTTCCAACCCAAGTCCCTCACAAAGGAGCGGGCTGTGTGTTATGCTGACTGGGGGAATCCACAACCACCGTCAGTTTTCAAGAGAGATGTGGATGTTACATGGGGCTCACAACAACATTTGTTTTCACTGGAATATTTTCCTGGCTGAGAGGGATGTGTAAAATGTGGTGACTGTTTTCAGAGCTGTTCAGTTGCGCACCAGACTTCCTTCAAAGGCTTTAGCTGTGTGTATGGGCTTGGGCCAGCATAGTCTGGCAAAGGGATTCCTGGCACTGCTCAGCACTTGGTTCTTTCTCACTTAATGCTTTCTTGCTTCCCATCTCTTCCAAACCTTGGGGACAGGCTGGCACAGATGAGAGAGCACCCAGGTCTTAGTTGGGACACAAATGTTAGGTGTGTGACGCTGTGCTGGTTCTCTGTCCCCGGCATGAGCTGAACAGTGGGTGGGGAGGTGAGGTCCCGCTGCATGGCGCTGCCAGCGAGGGGAATGGGGTGCTCAGCACACCCATGGTTTATTACAGCTCACCTTCTGAGGCTCAGAGCATCTCTGGGAGAAGCTTTAATTATCGCTTTCCCTTCTAAAGCAAATAGCAAAGAACACTGCTTCAGAGCCTCTTCTATGCTTTTGAAGCCTCTTGATGGTATCCTCTGGCTGTCTCTGTGTGAAGAAATAATAAGGCTTGAACACTAAAAGCATTCCCCTTTGGAAATGTGTTTTCCAGTGCTTGACCTGTGCAGATTGAGAATACATTTGCTGAGTGAACAAATTCTTCTTTACTAGCCTTGGCAATCCCAATGCCAACTGCATTTGTTACTCAGGAGCACTTGACACTGACCAGTGCTCTTCTCTCATTGCTTGGTGAAGGGGAAGAATGAATGAGTCAATCTTGTTCATGTACAGTGGATATTCAGATGTGGAGCACAAAAACTAGGGAGAAGTTGCCATCCTTTGCCCCGGCTGGCCACCCTGTGGGGCCACAGAGGTCAGGGCTTTTCTGTTTTGGGAGCAGAGGGAGGGGAGCATGCTAACCACAGCTATACCCAGAAATGCTGTTCTCCTCCTTCACCACCCTTTGTCCAGACCCTTCAGGCAAGTGGTGATGAGCCAGTGTGCTTGGGCAGCAAATCATATTGCTTTTGTCAGCTGCAGAATGTGAGAAATTAGGATTAAAAACTTAAGCACAGAGAAGCCCTTGAATGTTCAAAAGCCTTTATGTTTAAGTGAGTCTTTAGTGCTAAATTCTCAACTCCTTGAAAAGGATATGAGGAATATGGTACTGGGAGGAAACGGTTTCAGTGTAGAGCCAGGTCTCCGCTGGTGATGCCCATTTCTGGGGGCAGGTGTGGAAGTCATCTAAATCGCCATCTTATCTAGCTGTGAAACTTGTGCCAGCCTCCACAAAGACAGGAGAGCCAGGCTGTCCCCCTGCCTCCAGTGGTCAGCCCTCATCTGTCGATGCAGTAGGGTCGTTCCAGCATCATCCTTCTGGACCCAGTTTCTGAGCTGTTGCTGTGGTGGTTTTGCCTGAAGTTAAAACGCTGGGTCTGGTGCAAACCAACAGTGGTAAATGCTGCTGTGTTGGTGTACAGTTGCTGAGATAAGAGTATCTTGGCCTGGATAAGTCCTTTCTTGGCAGATGATAGGGCAGTGCATGATACCGAATGCAAAAAGGAAGGGTGGTATAAACCAAAAGCAGTTCGTACAGTACGCCTCAATCCCCAGGGAAGAGGCTCTGCAAAGACAGCACTGAGCAGCACGAAGAACTAACAGCTTGTGTGTAAACAGAATAATGTGTAACAAGACCGCTCGGCAGACGGAGGCACAGCCAGTGTGGTTTAAGACAGGCTAGGGTGCTAAAGGCAAATATTGTGATGAGCGCTAATGCAGTACAAGGAGTGCTCCGGTACAGCCTGTGCTTAGGAGCAAACAGACCTGCAGAGGGGTCTGCAATACCTCCTGGTATTTCGGAGACCGGGCAGATGTGTAACTTGAACAAATAGAGAAGAACAAACCTAATGGTGTGCTGCCCTGAGGTGGGTATGTTCTGACTATTTGTTATGTTTAAAAGGATTGTGTAATCCTCGGAGGTCCCTGGTGTAGCTCGAGTGTAGCTCGAGTCCAGCTCTGCTGCCCAGCGCTGCGTGGATTTGGCTGGGGCACCGGGTAAGTATGAAGGGGACGCAGCCTGAAGCTTTGACTTGTTCTGCTGATGCCAACGTCAGGGTGAAAGGCTTGTCCTGGGTGCAGCAATGCGTTGTGCTTCTGGCGGCACCATGGCCAGACCTGCCATTTCAGGGGACCTCCTGCTGCTTCCTCCACGGCTGTGAGCAAGCTAGGATGGGGCCCTAGGTCTGACCTGTAATGCGCTGCTGTTCAGCACACGGGCAGGTTTGTTGACCTAAAATGAGTCGGGTTTTTTTAACAAGGTTAGGTTATTTGGGCACAGCCGGATGACACTATAGATTTGAGGGTGTGAGCTGGGACGTGCACCCATGGGCACCCACAGCAAAGCTGGGCATGGCTGGTGCTGCAGCTGGGTACTGCTGTCTTCTTCCAGTGTATATGTCTATGTTACAATCAACTTCTTAAAGTATGAATGCTCAGAAGGATATCTAATGATGCATAGTAGGAGAGAAAACAAGCTCGGGTGCATTTCAGTAATGTCTTTTAAGTGTCAGCTGAAGAGAGAAAGCTGATCCCCTGCCTTCAGTGCGAGTCATGGTTAAAAGCTGGCCATCTGCAGGGACTTGCAGGCAAGTGGGTGAGCACCTGGCAGATGTTTAATCATTTTGTGGATTCTGCCCTTTCCACTTAATTAAAAATCTGCCTGGTTGCAAACCTCCACTGGAGAATACAGCTCCTTCTGCACTTCTGTTGGGGAGAGGTTTGTTGTTTTTGCCATGATGAATGCTCAGACTGTAGAATAATGCTTTAACCAGACAGGGGTGTGATGGACTACGGAAGTCTTGACTTACATTGACTGACTATTACTTCTATACATTAAACTGGCCTAGCAGGGCTGGCTGTCCCTGCTCCTTTGGGTGGAGTTGTTGGACAGGAGGGGCTGCCTGTAGATATGCTATCTCTTTGAGAAAAAGCGTGTGAAATATTTGTCTCGGGGCAAGAGAGCCCTTTTGCAGAGGCTTGGAGTGGCTGGGAGAAGCTTGAGGTGAAGCAGAAGGGTGTAATGGCTGTTTAATGGTGGAAGGTATCTCTGACTTTGATAGTTTTCGTCTTCTGCGGGGTGCTTAGGCTGTCCTGAAATCCCTGTGTGGGCAATGGAATAGATGGTCTCCTTTGAAGACAGACCTGGCAGGGCTGCTGGAGATCAGTAGTGAGGTGACATGGTGTGCAGCGAAGGCGTCCCATGGTCTGACCACATGGTGTTGTCACAGGTGGAAGTGGGTGGTGCACAGAGCGGGTGACAGCAGTGACTGCAGCCCAGGACTTGTGCAGGCTGGCTCTTGGCTGCCCGTTGCTAGCTCTGACAGGGGTGCTTTGCTTTCCCACAGCTGTTTTCTGTTGGACAGGAAGCAATAACTGTTCCCAGTTCCCAAAGTGCTCACTCAAGTCAGCTTGACAGCCTGAAAAAAGGAATTAAATGCATCAAAGCTGCTAGCAGAAGCTCACGCTTTCTCAACCAGTCTCCATAGAGCTATAAAACCCATGGAGAACTGCAGTGGAGAAATGATATATGTATTCCCAGCTTAAAGCTCCAAGTGCCAAGGTCCAATTTGCTGGAAATCATCTGGCCATGACAGAGGTCTTGTGCGCTGTCTGCCAGGGTAACCACTGGAAGACAAGACTTGCCAGAGCAAAAGAAAAATAATGTCCTTCTGCCTCGTCTATTTTTCTGCCAAAATTACCTTTAGGTCATTGTTTAACCTTTTTTTATTCAACCCCACAAATGTCTGTTTTGAATAGACGAGATTCTCTTTTACACAGGTTTTAAACAAGAGTGGTAAAGGCAGAGTTGTGTGTTTTTCTGCTCCATGTGATGGCACAGGGATGCAGGAGGCCCAGAACTGCTCAGTACCTTCTGCTCATCCCAGGCACTGGCATGAGTGGAAATACCTATAAAGCCACTGGCTTTCCACCCCACAGATGGAGGTCAGAAATACTCTCCTGTCCTGTCTGCATGACTACCACCACTGCAGCCCCCATGCGAAGAAGGGGCACCTACTTCTGCTGCAAAGCAGAATCTCAAAGGGGAGGTGATGGGAGATTTGGAGGCAATATTGAGTTGACCTCTGTGGACATGGCTGAAGTGCCAGCTGCAGCATTTCCGAATGCAACTCTCTTGATTAAGAGGTGTGTTTTACAGCCCTGTGTGGTGTGAGAACCAGATGTTGGTGGTCACTTGCTGCTGTGTGGGCTGTTAACTACTTGGAGTGAACAGCTGTAGATCTGCTTGGTGCAGATGTCACAAGATCTTGCTTTATAGGTGGCTTGAAAATAATATAAAAGCTTCTTTAGGGTCCTACTGGGGAAAGATGCTGGTCCAAATCTTCAGCTAGTGCAAATCAGTGCAGCTCCACTGAAATCCATAAAGATTTATTAACTGACTGTCAGAGGATCTGCACTACTGGCCTTCATCAAAATCCTGCTAAAGTTACCAGGCACTTCACATGGGCTTTTGCTCTGGGGAAGGACAACTGAGTGGTTTGAAGGTAGTGAAATATTGATTTGGAGAGACACCCATAAGCAGTTTGTCCTAATAATCAATCCCAGAACAACATTTGCATAAGTCAGGATTAGAGCAGGAGCATGTCATGGCAAAATATGTGCTGCAGACTGTGCTGGGTGAGAGACTCCCAAGATGGGGTGTGGGTCTGCAGGGCAAGGAGGGAGCCCTGTGGGGAGAGAGGGGTTGAGGGCTTTCAGGTTCAGTATTTGGAGATAGGGGGTTTAAGACACGCAGGATGGTCTTGTTTTAAATTAAATCTGTGTTGCCAAAGATGATGCAGTAAGCTTGCAAGTTTGTCTTTGCATCCCTCTCCTCCCCTTGATACGGGGTGGGTTGAAGGCAGAGCTCTTGCTCTGCTTCAGGAGTCTTGATTTGGGCACTGGCTTCCTACCTTCCCTAGCACTGCCCTGTACCACCCCTGCTTCAACCAGCCGGGCTGTCTGGCTGTCTGTGTCCTTTCCATGTTATTTGTGAGACAGAAGGGGGTGAATGCTGTAAACCCTCAGCATGTCCCAGCGTTGCTCCTGCTGTCAGAGGAGCACCGGGGCAGCACGGTGCCTGGCTGGCAGCACCTCGGGAGTGCATGGTGCGGCTGTAAGGTTGAGGGGAGAGTGGACGGGTCCTGTTTTACCTCAAACAAGGACATTCCCCCACACCCACAGTAGATGATTTGGCCTAAACGACGACAGGATGCAACCCCAGACTACTCTGGGGAACAGTGGTGCGTGTTAGAGATGTCTTGTTTATGTTTCCTTGCGCTGTCCTGGCAGAGGAGTCCTCTCCCAGGACAGGGAGAGGCTGATGCTGCCCTACCTGGAAGGGCTCAGCTCAGGAGGCAACTTGCTTGCTCTGCTGAGAGCAGAGGAGACTGCTAGTGACACTGCCTGAGAGGTGCTAAATGATGTCTCAGGTGCACTGCACCTTCTCCAGGGCAGGGTCTCTGTTTCAGGTAACTTCTAGTTTTGTGCCTTATTCCTTTCTGTTTTCAAGGACTTGAATTAGGCCTTATTTGTCCAAATAATTATATTAACATCATATCAGAACTAATAGACACAGAAGAAGTTGTACCACATTGCATTTCTACATGGGCCACTGCTCTAAAATATTTTTTCTTTTGTCGTTCTAAAATAGCATAAGCTCTTAATTCCACCAGGAGTCTTTCTCCACCTTTGAAAGCTACACCTAGACACAAGTCTTGGTTCAAATGTTCAACTGCCTTTAATCAGCTGCATTAGTGCTTCTTCCATAGAACTGCTGTGATTTGTGCCAGCAAATTATCTGGTGTCTCATGTCACAGACCCATCTTTATTGCTCGTCGATTGTACATTGACTAACTTACAAGTTGGTGCTCCTATTTCAGAGCACCCATTTGTTCCGACTTTTACTGCATTGGGGTTTTTTAGCAGCAACTTTATACTCTGGTAAATCCTGTTATATAAAAATGTTCTGAAATTTTTTGAACTTTCTGTAAATGAAATTAGGAACTGAGCAAATGGCTACGGGCAAAACCATGCAGTCTTGCTGATGTCAGCATTTCAGTGAGCGTGTTTGAAGGACTCTTGTCTCTGCACCGAGAGTACCAGTGATGAATAGGCATTACCAGAATGCTTGCTAAACACGTGCCTTGTGCATGGAAAACATACTTGGTGTGGGGAAAGCATCCATTAATCCTGTTACCTCGGTGAACATGTACAGGATAATACAAGGAGTGCACCGTATGCAGCGCAGGCTGTGCCAGCTCATAGCTGTTGGCTTGTAATCTGTACTCCCATGTGAACAAGACTGAAGACTTGAATTTGGCACGCAGGTAATCTGGGAATTGTCTGACTAGGAAGCGATTGTTCACAGGATTTCTTGAAGTTGCAGTCATTAGAAATCTGGCTATGGAATGATAGCAAGATTTGTCTGGTGACTTACAAATGATGGGGTCCCTGGCAATCTGAACTTCACAGAGGAATTATCTTTAGCGTCTGACTAATCCACAAGCAGAAACTCTGGCTTTAGTCACTGGCAAAACATTAGTTTGCCAGGGTCCCTTCCAAACCGTATTGCAGTCTTTGATAGGATACCCCATTGCTTCAGTAAGTTTAACTCAAGAACACGGAGAGCAAATGAAGCCTTTTTGTGTGTTGCTTTCACTGGAAGAGCAGGTCTCAGATGATACCTATAGAAAAATTTCTGAACCTATTGCAATGAGCTATAAAATGTATAATTCTTTTGTGGTCTACACTGAACAGTGTTCAAAATGGCATTTCCCTCCCCTCCTCTGGCATCTGAGGCATGTCATCATTAGGGGATTTGAAAGGCAAACTATTGAAGCTTGATCCTGTAGACTTGAATCCACAACAGTAGATACCACCTTAAGCACTATAAATCATAGCTGGGTGATTAAGGGTTTATCTTGAATGCGTATGTGTATATCCCTGAAAATCTGTCTGGCCTCATCATGGAGTTGCAATTTCTACTCAATCCCATTTTTATAAGGGTTACTATTTTGAACCATACCAAAAGTCCATCTTTTGGCAACCTGTTTCTGTTGCTGGCTAATAGGTGGTTAAGAGTCACTAGCTGCTGCTTTTGTTACCTGCTATCTGTATCTTTTTGTAAGGAATGGGTTATCAAATCCTGTATTTCGCATTTGAAGTCGACTCAGCAAATGGGAGATAGTGTTTCTTTTCAAAGCCCCGTGGTTATTGCTTAGGTTACTCATTCTGTGCTCTTTGGAAACGTGCATTTGCAGGAATGAACCTTCCATCTTTTATCATGGTTTTTATTGTTTTCCCTTTGAATCCAATGCATGTGTCCTCTTTACACATAGGTACAGCCATGGAAGGAGCTGTGTGAATGTGGAGTAGGAGTTAGTCTTCTGCATGTAAATAGTAAATATATATTTTTTCCCCTAGTCTACCCATTTCACACGTATGCACACAGAGAGCTACTGTTTTGCTATTCCATGTTCTACTTCATTTTTCCCCAGATCCTGGCAATAATTGATTTGGGACTTTTTTCTCATTTGTTTCCTTCTTCAGACACAGTAATTTTCCCTTGTCCCAGGATCTATAGTATTGATCTTGCGTGGTCCACTTCACTCTGGCAAATGTTTCTATTCCAGTTCCAATTGGATTGACTTTGGTTTGCTGGCCAATTTGAGAGCCGGCAAGCTCCTAAGTGACTCCTGGTGTCTGTGTAATACAGTGAAAAGCAAGATTCAGCTGTAATGATTCTGAAGGGGGCTATTTATTAAGACCACTTGGTGTTCAGAGGTCTTGTGCTACTCTGACTTTGTAGCCCTCAGGCAAATTAAATTGTTGACTATTGTCAGTCTCCCATAGTTTCCTTTGGCTGGGCTGGGTCCTGGGGACTATTTAAGTTACACAACCTGCCTTGTGTCCTTAGCCAGAAAATCAGGAAAAACTTCCTGATGGTAACTATATAAAACCTTTATGAAATTCTTACATAAGGCTCATTTCTGCCAATAAAAGTTTTCCTACGCGAAATATCTGTCCTTTGCTATTAAAAAAAAAAAGTGCTACTGCACTTAGTGGCTGTTGTAGTGATGATGGTGTGGTTGGTCCCTTCCCAGGTCAGCCAGCACTTCAGAGCAGGAATGGGACAAAGCAGTTCTCAGCACACCAGTGAGAACAGCCCTGAGGTTTGGATGAGGCACTGGATGGCTGTTGCTTTAACTTCTGCTCCTAAGCTGCCTTTTTGGGGTTTGCACCCTGAACTTTCACTCCCTTTTAGGTCAACTGGTAGTATGTTTCCCTTGGAAAAAAATTGCTTTTTCCGCATCCTGAAGATGTGCAGCTCTTAAGGGGAACTGCATCCAATCAACATCATCCCTAAGAAGTTGCAGCTAGGGTCCATTGAACTTGGCTGTGTGTTTTTTCAAGGAGAAGCATCAAGATCAAAGTCTGAGAGAACCATTTGATCTTCCAGCTGTAAACCACTACTAAAAGAGAACATTTGCTATATTTAATTACCCTCCATTGAGGTGCTTGTATGCAAACTCTGACAAGCTGCTTGAGTTTCTTTTCCCCTTGTTTGAAGCAATGGGTAGTTAAAGGAGATGGGCATTGCGAGAAAAGATGAATGAAGAAGGTAGAAGAGTTGAACAAGTTTCAGTCCTTTAGTCCCTTTTATTTCCTGCTGGACTGACTAGAATGCAGCTGGGACGCTGGTTTTCCTTTGGGAGCGTACCCATGGGTGCTTGCTCTCCCATTCTTGTACCCACTGGCTGTTCACAAAAACATCATCCAGAAAGCTCTTGTCAATGAGTCCTTATTCTCAGAAGCTTTCTTTTATTTGTACCCTCCCAAGAATAAAACTGACAGATAGTTAATTCTGAACAGTAGTTCCCAATTTTATAGTTACTTACGAAAAAGACCTTGCTTTTCCCCACACTCATCAAATATGAACAAGATGAAGTGGTGACCTGATCACACCAAAACTGTAGGTGTTTTGTAGTGAAGGTGGGGTCAGGCTGGTCTAGTAGAGCATTTGTGTGTTGAACTATCAGCACGTCAATCCCTAACCATAATGGAATTATCTGTATGCTGAAGTTCACGTCTGCTTTTACATTATAGAGCAGCACCCAGATGTCAAAATTCAGTAAAAAGCAGTGGATTTCCTAGTCATTTGTGTGAATTATTGAGTCGTTACTGTAACGAGGAGTAATTATCTACCTTGCCTTGGAAGGTTGATTCACTGGATAACTGATCAACTGGAATATTTCCAATAGCTAGGAGCATTAAAAAAAAAAGGCAAGCAGATAAAGATCCAACACAACAAATGTGCTTATCTTTCTCATAGAGAGACCTGCTGGATTATTCACTGGGTTTATATCAACCAAATTCACAAGATTCAAGGTTTGACAAATTCTGCCTCAGTGTTTGATACTCTTGAAAAGTGATAGTCAGTAGCTGGGCTAAATTACATCCCTGGAAACCTATTTTTCTTCTTCATTTCCCCCCCCTCTCCTAAGCTTCTTAGGTATGATTTTGTTCCAAAACAATGATGCATAGCCATGAAATGGCTTTGCCCTTTATCACTCCAGCATAGGAGAAGATAAACTGAACAGACCTGTTTATTCATTTTGGAGGAAAAACAAAATTAAAAGGCTTCTGTGTATTGTGGTAATGTAATTCCTAATCAATGACAGTGGGTTTAACAGAGATTTATGGGTTTTTAACTGGGAAGATTAATGGCTACATACATTGATGCTGTCAAAATGACAGTATCATGGTCACGTACTTCATGGAACAGATAGCGACCTCTTGCCAGACACGTTCTTAAGGAAATGCAATTATTGCTGCCCATTTTACAGTGCTTAACTTTTTTCTCTCAGTAAGTGACAACAGAATGGGTTTTGAGCATAAATTAATCTTTCTAGATGAACTGTTAACCCTTCATGCCTAGCAGCTAGTTTTATTAACTCAATGCCTGCATACTGTTTTCTGGGGTGGCCTTGGCAAACAAAATAAAGCAGTGCCAGAAGTACCATCTGGAGGCTCTCTGGAGCACTCGGCTCCAACAGCTGTGTGGAGGATCAGATCTGCAATGTGACTGTCTCATATTTGACTTCATTACTGTCGCAGTCACTGACAGCGCGCTTGGCAACACGACTTCTCCAAATGTATATGGACACACACAAGCATATACATGTACACACACATATATATACATAAAACATAGCAGTAAGCTTCTGCATGGTAGGTAGCTAGTAAATGCAGATGTGGGAGAACATCTGCTCTAGCCGCAGCTATTCCCAGGACAGCAGAGTTATCATAACTTCTGGTTATGTGGATTACAAGATTATCTGACTGCCTCTGTCCCAAGAGATGGGTGAGGTGCCAAGTCTGGGACATGATCCAGCTTGAGAGCTGCCATTGGTGTCACCACTCTGCTGCTGGGTGGCTGAGAAGTCCCACGCGTGCTTGTGGATCTCCCATGATGTGCTGGGCCGCAAGACATGCCAGCAGTCTCTTCTTGGAACTGAAAACTGATTTTTGGTAAAATGTATGTGAAATGTGGTGAAGGGACATGCAGAAGTCTTAGTGGAGGCTTAAAAATCCCAACTGACACCTTAAAGGTCAGCAGGAGGACAAGAGGCATCCAGTGCCAATCCCAGAGAGCTTGGTCCCAGATGCTGGTGGGAACTACCATGCTGTCCTGTTTCTGGGCTGGTCTGAACTTCTCAGGTTTCTGCTACTCCTATTGCTGTAAGTTCTGAGTATTTAAACTGTAAGTCCATTCCTTTGTTTTCAGGCTATTTATTTTTTGGGAATGGTCAGATTCATTTCAGCCCGTGTTAAAGTATTTCCAAATAATAGTCCGGTAGCGGTATCAGGCAGGCAACAGAAATGTAATGAAAAATAAGACTCTATTTGCCCAGAAGAAGAATTTCTAGCATGTGTTTGTTGAAACACTGGTAGAAACAATTTTTGCATATGTGTATGTATCTCATCAGCAGTCAGTCAATTAGTTCCTATGTTGGGAAGCAGACTGCTCCATAGGTAGGTCATCAAAATATTGTAACTTATGGGGAAATCTGCTGAGAAAACACAGCCAGGAATGTCAGTGATAAGTAACAGCACTGGAGTGCCTTAAAGGTCCCGAGAAGCCAGGAAGCAAAGTCACTGATGATTGAGAGGCTTAATTCAGGATAATTTCCTGCCTCTTTTTCATGTCTAGGGTACTTAACTCTTAGGAGTGAAATCCTTGAGTGTGTGAAGAAAACTGTAGTGTCCTGAAAGGCTTCTGTGGAGGGAAGGAGCTCAAGGGACACGTTCACGATTATCTGAGAAGTCGGTGGCTGAGCTGGGAACTATGACTGGAGACTGAAATCCTCATTGGCACCTTTAAGCTGGTATTCCTTCATCGTTTTACATCTAGCAATGCTAGAGGGAATTTGCTCCAGTTACTGACACCTGCCAAACTTGATGCAGAAAGCAGCTTTTCTCCATGTGAGTTGTTCACACAGTGTAATTACAGTGAGGTGAAGCATTGGTTCTTGGAATTGAACAAACTTATGTTGTGCTCAGCAACAGAGGTTGGTGGTTTGGTTGTTTTTTTTTTTGTTTTCAAAAGTAAAGTGGGAATTGAATACTCTGTCACCTGTTTTTTTGATGGTAGATGGTCCCCTAAGGGCAACCGGTCTTCCTTGTTCACCTACCATTTTTACCATTGTCACCTCTGTTGGGGTGCAGCAGCAGAGGAGGGCTACAGCTCTTATTTGATATGAGGCAAAGCTCAAGCACTCCTTTTTAATGTTTGAGAACTTATAATTACCCTATTAACATTTAAAACTGCAGTTGGTTTCCTTGGCTTTCCCTATAAGCATAATGGTGCTTTAAGATGGCAAGCAATTGGAGACCTTGTATTTGTGCTTGAATGGTATGTTTGTTCAGGACTTGCAAGGTTGTCGTCCGTCCGTCCCCGCTATATCCCCAGGGATTTCAAGATGGTAGAAACTGCTAGAATGTGTTAATAGCCATCTTGGAAAAGTACATCATGTCCTGTTCTCCTGGGTTTTACAGCCCTGGCTCCGTTTTCATAGTTGGTAGCCTTCTGTCCATTTGTAACTTCTCTCCATGTTTCATATTCATCTTTCACATGCATTCTCAGCGCAAAAAACATAGCATGAAGCTCTTGGCCTCTCCCTGCTAATGACCTGGTTTGATGTGTATTAAGGCGCTGTCCTCTGGAGCTGGCTGCTTGTTTCAGAGCAGAAGACGGCAATGTAACAAGGCCAGCATGACCTAAATTGCTGACCTGGATGTTGGCAGGTGTTCCCTGGAAATATGCAGATTGCTTGTTCCGGAATCTTTATATTGTTGGAAACAAAACAAAAACCAAAACAAAACCCCAGCTCTTCCTCTGCAGTTAAGTGATGAAGTGAAGTGTGTTTGTCACAGAAACTTGTCTCAAGTAACCAGAAACGGTGCTAGCAGCATTTGGTAGTGATGGAGCCATGTCCAACTTGGTCCAGCTTTGTCAGACAACCCTGGCTTTAGCACAGCTGTCCCTGAGTGCAGGGCGTATGTCATGGTTTTGGGATGGAGGATTCTTCTGGAAATCATGCATTGGCTTTAAAATGGCTGTTTAATTTCAGATTATCTATTTGCAGTAATCCTTACAGCAGGTTTCTACATCAGTGCAGTTCTCAAAAAGAAGTATTTATAAATCCACACAGTCCTGGAAAGCAGCTGTGTCTCCTAACCCCAGGTCTCGAAGCAAATCTCCACACCTGCTGAGAGGCCAGCCTGGCCAGCAACATCTCAATAGCGTGCACAGTTTGTTATAAACAGTGCTCACAACGTGTTAGTGTGCCCGCAGATTACCGGCCGGTCCTTTGTCTGACTCTGTACTAACTCAGCCTTCAGCTCCTGTTTGCTTATGTGAAGCAAAAGTTGGTTTTAGGAATTGTAAAAGTGAGATGTCTTGATGAGGACAATGTGATTGAAAAGGCTGATCCAGATGAGCTCCTTCTGAAATACCATTTTGATGGATAGATACTCTCATCATCCATTGCTTAGCTGGGAGTTCACCGGACATTACCAGCTCACATTTCTGAGCCCCTGTGTGTTTGAGCTGCGTCATGAACTTCATCATCGAGCACTGCATGGCCGGTGGGAATGTACTAGTGCTGACTGAGGAGATGGGGCTTTGCAGGTGCAGGAAATGGCTTTGCCAGGAGGCGAGGTCGGGCTGGTGGCACTTATTACCGGCAAGAGGCCGGTACGGCAGCGTGAGAACCCACAGCAACATTCACTTCTCCATTTGCTTTCCCCATAATGCAAGAGCTGTGTTTTGAGACTGCCAAATTCTCATGGCCCGTGAGATTTGTGTTGAGTCGGTTGAACAGTTTGCTACAAAAGGCTGGTGTGGCTCCTACTAAGGGTGGTAGCTGCTTGTGGGAGCGCTGGATGTACAAATTGGCTCTGAAGGACAATGTCAGAGTATCTTCTGGAAGAATGCAAAAGCTGGATTTTCCTTATCTAATACCTACTGCCGTAAGCGATTGATTAACAAGAGAGTGGTTCACGTTCCTCTTTGTGAACCACTGATGCATTAAGAGAAATGGATGTGGAGGAATGTGTTGTGGTCCCAGTCTGGCTGTGGGTAGGTGTGTGGCTCATGAACAGAGAAGGATGTCCGATGGCCTGGGGAGAAGGAACGATGGCCGCAGATGTGGGGGGAATATATGGTAGAAATAAGCTGCTCACTGAACTTTCTTTGTTAGACAAAGGAAGGCATAGCAAAGTCTTTTAACTCAGAATTTATTAGTTTGTCTTCCAGAAAATTACTAGAAAACATGGGCAATGTAAATTTTAAATGCTTAGTCTCTTGTGAGCATGTGAAGATGAGTTTTGTTGAATCCATTTAGTAGTTAATACTTTCATCTCCTGGAACATTTAAAGCTTTAAAACCAGGTATCAAACATTGTAAATGCTTGAAATTGTAAAGCAGGAAAACAGCTGTATTTTCAAGCCCAACTTGCAATTTCATCTTTGGAAAGCAGTTATTCACCTGAATGTATTCAAGACAGAAAAGGAGAAAGATCTTAGTGATAATTCAATACAGCCCGGGCTCCCTTCTAAGCATCGAAGCCCAGATGTTAGCAGACATTAAAATAATAACGGGTGTAAACACTGAGCCCTTTCACAGGGAAGGGTGGTTTGTCTAAACTTGTTGTCCTACAAGGTCTTGTATTGATGTCTGTTGTTCAGTGGCAGCTACAAAATCAAGGCTGTGGTCACCTCCTTGTTGTGCGGATGCCCTGCGGGAGCACCTGGGTGGGCCCTGCACCTTTGTGCTTGAGGGTGCCATCAATGGAGCAGCCAGAGAGTCGAAGCAGGTCTGGACCCACACCACTTTGTGGGTTATGTGGGTGCATGTGCTGATTCTGAAAAGAAGAGGGGGTTTGGCAGTCTGCTGCACAAACAGTGCTGGTGTGTTAGGAGAGGGGCATGGATTTCAGAAGCTTATAAACCTGAGGTGAGCAACCTGTAAAGGGCAGATAGGGGAGACAATCCATTATATGAAGTTTTAATGTACTTTTTGGCATGAAAGAAGTGTTAAAATTCTCCAGCTGCCCCTCAGTCTAGCCATTATATGTGACTGATTTCTTAGAGGCATCGCAGTGTGAGTGGGGCCGGAGAAGCAATTTCCCTTTGCAATTAGGTTTATGAACTTTTTTGGTGCAGTGGAGCACCACCACACACAGACTCAGAGGCAAATCTTTGAGTCAGCAGCATTTCCACCCTGTCTGAACCTGAGAGGTGAGAATTTCACCCAGTTTGGGTTTTTTTCTTGAGAAGCCCTGGACATGTGGTGCAGATCAAACTTTCCACTGATGTTCCTGAGTAAGACTTGCTTGGGGGGAAAGTGCCAAGAGTTTTCAATTTCCAGTTGGATTGGAGTGCAAACACATCTTGTGCTGGGCTTGCCTTTGTGGTGAGCATTAAGTGCAGCGCTTTGCCCAGTGGTGCGATTTCTTGGTGATTTCTTGGTGTTCAGAAACCTGATCCTGGGTATCCACAGGCTGGTCCTGCGTTGCTGAAGTGGGGCACAGTGGGCGTGCTGGTGGGCAGCATCTTCCACCAGCTGGGGCTTTCTGTCTCTGAAAGATATCAAAGAACTCTCTAAGTGGACATGACTAGGGATGACACGCTGCAGAGAAAAATACCTTGTCCTCATACATATTACAAAGACTTTAATGGACAGGTGAAGATGATGACAAACTTAGCTGTTAAAAAAAAAAAGGGGGGGGGGAAGGGAGGAGTCTGTCTGATATTTCTCCTTTGCTGCTTTATGGCGTTCAGGATGATAACTAGTGCAGAGAGGCTGGAGTGGTGAATGGTTTGGTTTTGTTTAACGTACACTAGCAGCACTGATTAGTTGTCATCTCTGCCATTGTCTTTGCCTGCTAGATTGTGGCTGAATCTGTGCTTGGGGGGTACCTTGCAGCGCATCAGCTTGGTGCGATGCAGTAATTATACTGCTTGGCAGACACAGGGTGGTTACTGAGCGAGCACCAGTTTCTCTGGCTTTATTCAGTGATGCAGTTAATGTCTGACTATACACAGAGCCTTAACATTGATGTGATGGTGTGCTTTTCTCTCGGGAGGTGGTGTGCTCACAGGCAGCTCCCTCTGCTTTGGGAGAGGAGCGGAGGGGGGGTGGCTGTGGCCATGAGCCTTGGTGGGTGCAGAGGGAGGAGACCTGTCCATTCCTCCTCTCTTGCTCCCCGTAGACACAGGTGGTGCTGCTGGTGTGTGTGTGGGCTTGGGCTGCCTTTGCTCAGGGCTGGTTTTGTGGGCACGGAGTCCCTTAGCGGCAACATGCAGCAGGGAATCGAGGCATGCTCGCATGTGCCTTTTTGCTATGTTGGTCTCCAAAACTGCTGTCCCTTCCCAAGGTTTCTTCTGGCCTGGAGAAGAGCAAAGCCTCTTCCGGCACATGTCCCACTGGCTGTCACTTCAGGGAGAATTATGGGTGTTTGGCCCCAACATTTTCCTTTTGGCACATGTTTCATTTCAGACTATTTCTCTTATGGTTAATAAAACAGAATAGTGAAATACTGAAAATATGAGGGAATGAAGGGCTCCTTTGAGCTGTTGGCTGCAGGTTACCCTGCAACGGGGCAGGTTTTGCTGGACAGAAGTAGCAGATATGCGTCTCAACGGCTTCCCTGAGCTCCCACTGCCTGTGCTGGCTGAGCGGCTGCGGCACCCGGCATTGCTGTGGAGGTCCCAGGCCAGGACAGCAGAGCTGGGGGAGTTTTACGTGGATTTCCCCCTTTTTGGCAGGTTGCTGGGGCTGCTTGCTCGGTGTTTATTCCAGCAGGGACTGCATCCATCCATGACTGATGGCCTCGTCCAATGCCTGTTGAACAGCCTTTCCAGGGCAGGACAGGTTGTGTGGCAGTTGCTAGAAGCTGCCATACCTTGTGCTGGTTGTGGGGCTGTTCCCAAGGGAAAACTGCCAAAAACTCAGTCCAGACAAGACTTCTATGTAGAGGATGCTGAGAAAGGGTTGGTCAGGCATTGAAAGACTGTGGGTTGTGAGTACGGACTATGGCTCACTTTCCAGAGCTCCTGGTGAGGTGTTCTAACACACCTGCTCTTCTCCAGGTTGTCAGTTTTATGACACGTTTGTGTTGGGCCTTTGGGTCTTGGGCATTTAACGGGCTGACCCGCTGCCAGCCCAGGATGGACCAGAGGACTTTGGCGCAGGCGGGGTGCAGGGAGGTGAGCGAGCGTTGGTGCCCCTTCACAGGGGCAGAGCTGGCAGATGTGAACCGGTAAAGTGGAAGGAGCATAGCGGTGAATGTGGAGCGGGAATCCCATGGTAGCCCTGGGAGGCCTGTAAAACGAGAGCTTGAAATCTTGACTTGTGCAAGGATATTTATTTGGTAGCTGGTGACTTGACTATTTCCAGTGTTGTCTAAACCAGAGGCTGGCTATGCCCATGTATACCTGGAGTCTGGGGAGCCTGGGCTGGTTCAGACAGAAGGAAAGTAAATGATGCTGAAGTCAGAATAAAGATGGAATAAATAAACAGGACACCTGCTTTGCCAAGTAGCAAAAGGAACGGCAGCAGCAAACACCAGTGTCTGGTTAACTCCAGCAGTTTTAGTCATTATAATTACAGCTATTGATTCTTCAAGTCATTCATTGCTATAGCTACCAACCTGCAGTAGCACAGGTAACTGCCTCGGTGCAGAGGCAGGGTCCAACTGGGCACGGTCACATCCCAGTGGATTGCAGGGTGCAGCTTGTGGAGGGAGGGAAGCTGCTGAGATGCCTCCAGGTGCTGTGTGGATGCACATAGAAGCAGTGTTTTCTTTTATGGTACTTTTCTCCTGCCCTCTCTGGCCCTGATTAAGAAAAGACTGTGCAAGCCCCGCTCTGGCTGAGACAGGCTATGGGGCAGCCCCCGAAGGAAAGCTGCTCCTGCGCAGTCTGCATTGCCATCGGTCTCTGTGGGGATCTGGTAGGACTCCTCAGAGTTGGTGATCTGGAGGAACACTGGCCTTTCTGCTCTGGACTGCGGTTGGACTCAATGATATTAAGAGTCTTTTCCAACTGAAATGATGCTATGGTGGCCCAATTCTTGCCTTTGTGCCTCCTGGATTCCTCCCTCCAGAGACCTACTGATGCTTTTGAGATTTAGATTTCTTTTATTTATGCTAATGTACTCCTTTATTAGATGACAGCTTAGCAAAATGGCTACTGCCTCCTGCCTGTGGATTCCCCTCTGCTGTTTCTCCCTTTTCCCCACTTTCATAATTCCTAGTAGTATAATTAAACTACAAATTTCATCCCTTCCCTATTCATTCTCCTCTCTGAATCACGGGTGCAGTTGCTCACATAGAGCGTGGTGGTTTTGCATGTTAAGCAGGTCTCTTCTTCAGCTAGTCTGCAGATGTGTATCCTCATCTTCACCCCGCGAGCGCCGCTGCCCTCAGTGCTCGCAGACACAAACACAAAGTGCCATTTTCCTCTTCAGTGTATGCCGGGTTCGGCTGTGAGCAGTGAATTGTCAGGCGTGAGCCTTCCCGCGTGCAGCTGCTGCACGTTAGTGCTGTGGATTGCTGGAGTTTACACACGTGTGCTCCTGGAAAAGGTCACACCAGTGCAATACTGGCTTAAATGAAAATTGGTTTAATATGCATTTGGCTCTTCCTGGAGGCAGCTGATTTACCAGCCAGCTGTGGCCAGATGTCTGCCGGAGATCTTCTGGGATGCATGCAGCTTTAAAAGATGGCTTGGATGACTCGTAGTTGAGCCTGTTTGTCGCTTCAGTTGGACTTGTGGTACTTTTTATCACGGTCAGGCACAGTGCTTCTCACCAGTGTGTGGGGCAGCTTGTCACTCACGCCGCTGGTGTGCGGAGCATCAGAAGGGGAGGAACCACCTCTGGTTCATGGGCTGTGCTGGGCAGAGGGGAACTCTCAAACGCTTTTATCTATCAGGATATATCAAAAGCAAAAACTCTAAGTACCTTGGTTCTCTTTACTCAGTCTGTACTTTTCTAACCTGAGTCAGCTGTAATCTCTAAAGCAGCTTTCAGCTAATTTTTCCCCACATAATCTCTATTAATACTTGTGATAAATAACAGATGCTATTTTAAAGAGACTATTTGATGAGATCAGAAAGATGTAGACAGTGTGATTCGTTTGACATCTACAATTTAAAATAAAAATAGTACATCTTCTGGTCTTGGTTTCTGCACCCCAGTGCTCTGTGTAGTGCTCTATGCTTTCCAGTTTAGTGATGAGGGGTTGCTCGTAGCAGCACCTCCCCAAACTCCCCCATTTTCCCTGACCTGAAAACATGTCACATAGCAAACTCGCGTGGTGTCCCTGCCAGGCAGTGGCCAGATGGGGGGGACGTGCTGTGGACAAACCCAGCAGCTCTGCACCAACGGAGCCACCCTGCCTGGCTCTAAGTGGGAGGATGGGGTGGGAAGGGAAAGGGAGTGCGAGCGGGGGGCGTTGGGGCTGTGCAGGTGAGGGGAAGAGGATGGGAGAGCAGGAGGCTGTGGATGAGCCCAAGTGCCAGCCCAGGGCTGGTAGCTCAGAGAGAGCAGGAGCTGCTGGGGCAAGTGGAGCATTTTGCACGTTATGGTTCATCGCCAATGTGGACTTCTTGTCTTAAACACAAGCAAAGATTTTATCTAACATCGTTCAACCCCTGTTCAGTAGGACCTGTTTAGGATTCATAGTGTGACATGAGGGGCTTGGGTTGTTTCTGTTTACGTTGAGCCCCCTGGTTACAGAGCTGACAGATGAGGTAATACAAATGATGGCTCTGCTACTGTTCCTGTGTTATTTGGCATAATTATCCCTTCCTTGAAACTGCCTGCAGTTCAATTAGGTAGCTTTTTGTGGAACTCTAAGTAGATAAAGGAAAGAAAAAGGAGGAAAAACTCCACAGTGAGTGCTCTTTTTCTTCATTAGAGGATTTGGTGGTGGTGGTGGGGTGTCCCCTTAAAAACATACAGAAAAACATATAGGAAAATCAGGGAAAGGGATCTCTGCTAAAGGCCATTTTAAGCAATATTTGCTAAAATGCATGACTTGGTTTGGCTGCATCCCTGTGTAATTTGATGTCCTGTGTCATCCCAAGTACTCCCAACACTCGAGATGTGTGGTCGTTAAACGCTCTGGTGGGTTTCCCATGAACACGACATCTCAGATTTGGGCTTCTATTTTACTTTTTTATCCCAGAAACATAGCAATGCTGAAAGTCTGTGCCTGCAGGACACAAACCTGTGAGAGCTCAGTCCACCAGAATCGGTTACATTTACAAAGATGACTGTGACAAATGACTAGGAAGGTACTGCTGGAAACCACCGCCCATCACCAGGTTTATAGTGACATTTAATTCACAAGGCTGAATGTCTCCAATCCTGTTGTTGGAAAGTCTGGCTGTCCTGAGGCTGGGCTGCAAACTCCATTATAAAATCCAGCAGGGAAAGGTCTTGACTCACGTAAATTCTGTACCCTTTTCCAAAGCCCTCTTCCAAGCGGGCAGTGTGGCTGGTGGAGGCAGGGCTCATTTGCCCTCACTCATAGAATGAAGGCACCGACTCAGGGCCATGGCATGTGGCACTCCTCTGCTGTGCTTTGGGCACTTCCAGAGGCCAAGATGAACTTCTCCCTGCTGGTCAGGACGAGTGGCTGATGGGGACCTGTCTACATGACAGGCATGTCATGCGAGGGGAACCCCAGCTGTGAGGCAGATCTGTGGGAATGGCGAGGGGACTGGGCACTTCTCCCATGGCTGGCCTGCCTCGCTGTGCTGTGACACTGCAAAAGTGGGAGCCACCACCAGAAGCTGATCCATCCTGTGACACTAACACTTTGCTTCTTTTCATTTGGGGATGTGTGAAGGCCGTCGTTCACCTGCAGTGCTCTTGCCTGCACCTGGGGGTTACAGCCCCATTAGGAGTTGGGCTCTGGCAGCAGGACCTGTCCTGGGGTCTCTCTCCTTGCCACAGCGAGGACAGCATCATAGGATGCCTCTGTCTGTTCCAGGTTATTTTATTGCCTTTCCCATGATCAGTTTCCAAGGCTAACCTGTACCTGATGGACCTCCTGGAGCAGCAGGCTGTCTGCCTGGACACGGTGCGTCCCTGAGACATCCTCAGGCCAGGCACTGTTTCATTGCGCTGCTGTACAGCACTAGCCAACAGGAGCTGCCATGCTCAGCTGAAGGTCTCTGGTACTGCTGTCTTACAGAAAACTAATCTTCTGACTATAATATTCAATATCATACTTTTGCCTGCGGCTCGTCTTGTCTGTTTAGTCTGCTAAAAGAAGGTGCTGAGTGAGGAATAGGTGGAGCAGGGTTTCTAGCCTGCTAGAAGTAAGTAAGGCAGGAAAACATGAGCCTTTAATGAGTCTTTTTGGACACAATTTTGTAATTGCAATAAATATTTATGTGTCTTTGGTCCACTGTAGCAGGCTAATAGTAAACTCATTTGTGATGCCTATTTATTACAAAAGGCTGGAGCCTTTCAACCTCCTTGTTGTGTCTGGCAGCTCCTGGGGATTGATTGCATGCTGTCAGAAAGGCAGATCTCACAAATCCAGCCCCAGCCTGCTAATAGTGGGATTATTATTTAACAGTTCAAGACTGTGTGAGGCCGCTCTTTATTCTGCTCTGCTTGGTGGCTTTAAAGAGGTTTTCAAAGAACTGAACAGCAGAGGCAGAAGTCAGTGTGAGTTCACTGGGGAATGCATTAGCAGTGGTCCCCTCTCCGCAGCATCCTCAGCGAGTGCTGCCAAGTGAGTTGTGGCTGCATGCAGGAATCGCTTTGAACAGCTAGCGGCTCTTGTGCTGACCATCTCCCTCGATGCAGCCCCAGTGGGGTGAATGGGCTTGGGGGACACCTCTGCTGTCCTTTGAGCTGAGCTGGTGACCTGCTGAGGTACAGAGGTCCAGTGCAGGTTAGGGTTGCGGGACCGCCAGCTCCGAGGATGCATGGTCCCATCCTGCTGCCTGCCTCGTCTCATAATCCTGTTTGTCAATCCCCTGAGCTCAGTTTAAAACCACAGGGGAGATCTGGGCTGCTGGAAAGGCTTTTGCTGAGCCTCCCTGTTTTGGTAGAGACTCTCTTCTAAGGGTACATTTACCTGAGGAAAGTTCAAAACCACTTATTCTTGTTCCAGCTCTGTTTCTTTATCAAGTTCTTCTCTTAACTACTGCAATTTACCCCTTGAGATGTGTATGTATACGCATATGGCACATGAAGTCTTGCAAAATGCAATTAATGCTATGCTGTATCCTCAGAAATGTCTGTGATCAAATTCTGGGATTTTTCTCAGCTGCTTTCTGCTGGTGACTCATCATCATTCAAGCCCAGCTGGCACAACTGAGTTCTTGGGTGTTTCTGACTACTGAGGTTTTATAGCAAATTTATTGTTACAGGCAGACAAGTGGAGAGCCTTGTGTTTATTACTACTGAATTCATCCCATTTTTATCACCGGAATCTTCAAGGTCATCTGGTTCTTACATGAAATACCTTTCCTTCAGTCCTCTGCCAGCAGTACAATGCCTTTTTTAATAATCTGTATGCTTCATCAGTACTTCGCATGCTGCGGCGTTAATGAAAGTAGAGACAGGCAGATCCCAGACTCCCTCCGTAAGGAACAACTCTGATAAGCTCCGTCAAATCTGACACTGGCCCTTTCAGCAGTGCCCCCTTCCCTCTTGTTTGTGTCTCTCTGATGCTGTCCTTCAAAATCTGTTCCCAAGACTTTCACAGCAAGGAGATCCATGAGTGGGTCTGGCATTACCTGGCTTGCCCTCTCCTCTTGTGTGTTTAACCCTACATTTCTTGATCGTTAAGACACTGGACTCTTCTGATCAGTTCCTTCTCTACTCCACACTGCTTCCTTTAATAATTTTTAGATATTCTTTTAATGTCCTATTACTTTGCCAGAGAAGCTGGGAGCTTGATCCCATAAAGTTTTACTTTTGTGGTATGAATTCTGCATAGTGTTAGTATTTTTCATTTGATGAAATGTTGGGCTTCTTCCACATGCAGTCTCCTGAGGTCCTGAATCCACTGTCTTATCTCTGGTATTTTGTATTTTCTCATCATAGGTTGGGTTTTTTCACTTTCTATTTCTGGCAACAGGTATAATGTATTTATCATGTTCAGATATTTAACAATATATAGATCTGTAAGTGTGGTGTTTCATGAGGGATCCTGATCTCCGCAACAGAATGAAATACCCTACAGTAACATATGAAATAAAAAATGTTTGGCACCAGCTGATGGAGCTGGGGGTCTGGATGCTCATCTCCAGACGAGATGTTCTGTCAGAATTCTGGTCCCCTTCTGTCTTTGTAAAATGAGAGGACTCCCAAAGACAGAAGGGGACCTGTAGAACATGTGGACCCTGTGCGTCCACAGAGAGAGTGGATTGCGAGGATTTCCTTTTTAATGCCCCCATTTTATTCTCAAATTTGAAACAAACTGCCATTTGTTCCATTTTCCCCGGCTCCTGTGACTGAGTAGAGCATATTTGTGGGGAAGCTTATGCCATTCATTCTGTCATTTATCGATGGTGGGAATTAGGGTTGTCTGTTTTGCTCTCCAGGGCCCAACGGTCTCGGTAAGTTGTCGCTTGCGATAACTGGGGGCATCAGCCTGGTTTCCTGGGATCACACCCACTGCAGACAGGTGTAAATGGTCTCAGGTCCAACTTTCCACTGGTATTAGGGATGGGGATTCCTTGACTCTAACAGCTAAGCTTAACTTACAACAGCTTAGACTTTGGTTCAAAATGAAGAATTGGGCCAGTAATAACTTATACATCTTATATTTCAGATTTTTTTTTTAACAAATGAATGAACACCCATAATCCAAGGCCATGTTTCAATGAGTCATGGTTGCCAATGACTGGTCTTATTTGTAGTATACCATAAGTACCTATAAATTAAAAGTATATCATAAGAATCTATAAATCAAACAATAGCTCCAAACACAGTAGTAAGTTATGCACCATCTCATAATTTATTATAGTACAAACAAGTTTGTCAAACACAATATATTGTCTACTTATGAAAATATCAATATTCACAATTTAAATAGGTGATAGGTCCCATAATTTTATATACCAGCAACTCATCTAAAAAGTATTTTGTTCCTAGCTGTGGTGTTCAAGGACATATACCTATAAGGAACTGTAAAACTGTCCATTCACAGCTTATTGTTTCTAATTGTAGATATTTGAAATATAAATTAAATAGAGTACAAAAGACCATCTCCACAACAAAGATGGTTTTGTCTCCAGGATACCTTTTCCCTAACTAATGACACTATATGTGCTTGGTAAAGTTTTTACTACTGGAAAATGAGGAGGTACGAATAATACAGCAAGACATTGGCTAGTTAGCAACAGTCATTGCAAGATGCTTCACACAACCAAAAATAAGGCAAGTATTATCAACAGCAGCTCCCATATGGCAGACTAAAAAGTCAAGGCTTTATTATCCAAACTGGACTCTAAAAAGGCTTCAAATGTCTGTTAACAAGATACGGCTTGATCCAAAGCCCTCCTAAATTGATGCGGATTGGAAAAACCAACCACAAGCAACCTTCCCTTTGACTTCAAGGGGCTTTGGAAGTAAGCTCTTAAAGCCCTAAATTATCAGAAATGAAATGACCCATTTACTGTACATGAAAATTGCACCTTGTCATTTCTAAAACGATATGGAAAAGGCTTGTGAGTTCTTTTTAAATGAAGATACAACAACTTAATGGGTTACTTCTAGTGGGAAATAAAATATTCACACAGAAAGATTTTGTTTTTAAATATGGTAACTTACAAAAATACATCATCAGGACAGGAAAAATCAGATGACACTGCTAGTTTGCAGGATAAACATGTTACAAAAACTAATAAATCACACCATGTGAATGGCAGCATATGCCATGCACTTAATTGATATTTTTTTTAATAAATAAAAGCCCTAAACATTCACTATTTTCTGTAAGGTTACTATTATATTAAGTAGAATAGTGAATTTCTTGTATAAATAATTTTTTAATAGATACATTCTCAAAAAATGAACCACTTACCTATAGAGATATTGCACTTCAGACTCATTCACATGTAACTCAGACAAGCATTCCTCATAACAAATTTAGAATAAAAATAAGTTATAAATACAGTGTTTTCCCAAAATGAAACATACAGTAACTTTGGTTACTATCAACTGACAAAGACCAGAGAGAGGTTTCTAAGAGGAGGGTAGAAGGCATGGCCACAAAACTGAATTTCTGTAAAACACTGGTAAAGGGAGCGATAATTTTAACCTTGCTGTGACACATAGAGCAAGGCTGAGCATCCCTCTTACGCTTTATTATTGCAAGTTAAGTGTGAAGTTTTGTTGAGATCACAGGGACAAACAGCCTACAGGATGAGGGGGCTCCTTGTTCCCCTAAGAATCTGGGGAGATTTAGGTGGGTAGCATCCCTTTGGTGGGTGGTGGTGGGGGGAGGGTCAGCCTTTGTGCTCAGCTCCCCCTTTCCCCAGACGTGCCCCTCTCCTTGCTGTAACCAGCGTGGTCCCTGGGGTGCTCCCTCCCCTCGCAGAGAACCGATGGGCCGCTCTCCCAACTGCTCTGCTGGTGGGAGAGGACGGGGTGGTGCGTGCTCCCCGAGGTGCTGGGCATCCTGTTTCTGTGCTCCTGACTGACCTGAGTAGCCTCAATCTCTCCTGAGAAAGCCCCCCCCACGCATGGGCCAGCCTCTGCCGGGGTCCTAGTCTTCATGGCTTGTGCCTTCTGCTGCCGTTCCCTCCTGGGGAAGGCGTGCTCAGGTTTGGCATGGGTTTTGCTCTTGTGGGACGCCAGTACAAGTCAGTGTGCAAATGCAACCTTTGTGGCAGAAGGGAACCAGGCAGTTGTCCTCAGCAGGACTTTGGCAGTCTTGGTGTTTGTTAGGGAAAATGCACCAAAGCTGAGCCACCCATGGGTCTGAGAGAGATGCTTTCAGCCCTCAGATCCCACCAAAGTGGGATTGACTGAGTCCCTTCTCAGGGGACCTCACTATGTTAGGTCACCACGAGCTCCCCACTGGCAATGGAGATGGGCACAGGCACAAACGCAGTGCTAGCACCGGGCTACTTCTTATCTGGAGTCACTGAGAAGCTGCTGTGACCACATTGTGCTTGTGTTCACCATGCGAGGAAGTCTGCTCTCGTGATCAGTAAGGCTGCATTAAGTGCCCAATACAGGAGTAAAAAGGTTGTGGTACGTGGCTCTGAGAGACCACATGCCAAGATCTGAAAAGGAGAGAAATTAAAAGAAATGCACTTTCAGCCTTTCTGCAAATCTCTTCTCTCCTTATTTTCTACACTCAAGCATAGCTGGGATGCTGTTTTTTTGAGTGTGAAGGAAGTGAAGTTAAGCTACTTTAAATAAGGTAAATGTTTAAAAGTCTTAGTCCAAGCTGATCTATGTTTTTACTGCTGTTGGGTATTTAATGGATTTCTTTCACAAATAAGGGGTTTTTTTTAACAATTAAATGGCAAATCTGCAATAGGATGGCATAATCTGTCACGAGGAAATCTTAAGTTGAGGTTTTCATATGTCAATCCCTAAGTACCTGAACACGGGGGATAACTGAGAATCTTTATTGACTAAGAAGGAACCTGAAGGCTGTGATCACTCCAAATCTCACAGGAGCAGCTTTGGTGGGAGCTCTGCATCAGGCAGGACTTGGCCTCACATTTGAAAGTCTTTAGACACCATAACTGGAATAGCTGGGAAAAGATGCTGCTTTTGTTCTTGGCTTTAGAAACCTCCCTCCCTTCAGCTCCCCTGTCTTGGACGCATTTTTAAATAACAACTTAAAACACATGAATGTTGGCAGCTTGCAGGATTGCTTTCCATGCCAAGGCTGCAACAGGTACTGCATCGGTCCTCAAGCCTTGTTCAAATGAGCCAAAAGGGGCTTGTCACGGTTCATGTCTCACAGGCTGCCTCCCGCAACGAGGTCTTGACAGCACGACTCTGGTGGTATTTCACGTCAGAAACAACACATCATTTTTGGCAAGTGCACACACCAGAAATGGCACCTTCCACAGTACGAAAAAGCATCCGTTTGCTCTGTCGATAGCGAACTGCAGGGTCAAGTATGGTTTTGTTGTTGTGTTTTAAAAGGTTGTAATTAAACACTGTTGTGGCTTCCCCCCTCCAATGACTTTGGACTGCACTGGTGCTGGGATGCAAAACGTCTGAGTGTGACTGAACACTTAAGACTTGAACTCTAAAGCATATTCAAAATGCTATGTAAGGGACGGAGGCGTTTGCCTTCTCACTCTTGCTCCTAAAATCAAGTGCTCCTGTTCCCTCAACAGTCTGATCTGCCCTTGGTCTCCCAGGGAAATGAAATCAAATGACCACTCTTCAAAACAGCCATTTTGGCAAATTACATCCTGAAGATGTAACCACTCGAAAAGAACTTGCACCCAGAAACTCCAACTATTGCCCTTTTCATGGTGATATTTTTATAGGCTTTCCATTCTTATCATACTGGTAAACAAGCATTTTGATGCAGTGAGAGTTGGCTGGGGAAATCCAAGGGCTGCTTGTTATGGAAAAGTTATGGTTTGTATAGAATTGCACAGGTTGCTTCTGACACTTAAAGAAGGCTTTTAGCGTGGCAGCTGCCATTGTGCGAAATCTTTTGCTAATAAAGCAGTAGAGGAAGAAATTAATTGCAGTGTTCAGTAGTGCTAGCATATTGGCGATGTCCGACACAATATGTACCACCCAGCTGTTGTTTATAGGTGATACGTAGAGGTGATACAAAATCATGATTATTCTTGGTGCCCAAAGTATGGCAAAAATAGAAGTTATAGTAAACAAAATGGCTGTTGTTTTCCCTGTGGAGTACCCTCGCAGTCGGAAATTGCTCTTTCGCCGCAGCTTGTACACGATGATGGAATTCAGGATGAAGAAGATGGAGCAGGGCACTAAGTAAACGGTAAAGCAGTGGATCCAGATGAGGACGTGATGCATTGATGTGCTTATGTAGTCTTCGATCCAAATGTTGGGCCACCAGTAGTAGGGAATGCTGGTCAAAAAGCAGGTGATATAAACACTTACAATGACTTTTCGAGTACGAGCAGGGTAGGAAACTGTGTGATACTTCAGTGGATGGCACACAGCTATATACCTATCGATCGTTAGCGGAACCGTAATCCAAATGGAGGTGTGGATGGAAGAAAATTCCAAGACCTCAATTATTTTGTCCAATACCTGAGGCATCTGTTTGTTTAAGATGAAGTCTTCCATGAGGAAGTCAACAAAGACGATGAAGAAGAGAACCAGAATGTCAGCAGCAGCTAGAGCTAGAAGATAGTTATAGGAGGACTTCTGTCTGCGAGCCACGAGCTGGGAAAGGATGATGACTGTCAAGATGTTTGCTGTGGAGACAGAAACACAGAGTTAAGCTATTAGGATGTAACACTAGCTTTTCTGAACACTCGCTTGGAGCAGTAGCTCTGTACAAGCACTTGACAACATGACCATCTTTAATAAAGTTCAAGAAACCAAAAGGAAAAAACTAGAGTTGGGTCCCTCAGAAAAGCTGTTGCAATGAGAGAAGCATGTGGCCCTGCTCCCAGCTGTGGGATACACTGATGATCAGTGTCCTGGCAAACCAGGATGAGGGACAGAGAAACGGACTTTTGCCGCAGACACAGGGTTAGGTGGTGTCCAGGAGCCCTTCAGTATATCTCCTCAGAGTGGATGTAGAGGTAGAGTTATGGCCCTGGCCCTGTTGCTGCTGCAGGCATGGCAGCAGCATCCTCAGCAGCGGGTGCTGGGACCCCTGCCTGTGCGCAAGGAGGCGGGAGCAGCAGGAGAAAAAACTGATCTCACACACACTCTTATTTCCCTCCTTGCTTTTTTCACTTTTTTTTCTACAAGTGACAAATGAGAAGGGTAGGGTGGGCTTTGGAGAGATTGTTCCTCATCCTAGCTCATGGTGCCCACCTGTTTTAGTTCTGAACTCCATCTAAAAAGAGCTGAAATCAAAGCCACCTGGGTTAGGTAATTTTCTCTTGACTCAGTGGGATCCCAGTTGAGAGGACTTCCAGGGAAACGTGTCCTCAGCTCTACCTGAGAGCTGGAGGTGCTTCACAGCACTTGGAGTTTTCAGCTCTGCTAAGGATGAGTCTCCTGTCATCCAGTCCTGTCTGACCCACCCTCCTACAGATGGGCTCTGGGGAAGCATCTCCCTTCCCACCACTTGCTTAGCCACAGCTGCTCTTTAGAAGTCCTTCTCCGACTACAAGGCGTTTCTCCTCTGGAGTGATACAGTTGAACCTTTAAGGAAATCCTGCTGGTCACATCAGACATGAGGGATGTTCTGATTCAGCCCTAGTGTAAACATCCCCATTTTTCTGAAAAAGCACCTGCTTGCAACTTCGGCCACAATACAGACTCGTCACCTAAACCACACCTAGATGTATTGCGTGCCATTTAAATAATATTGTGGTGAAGTGCTCAAGTGTCTTGCCTCTGCTGTTTCACTGCCTGGTTTGCTTCAGTCTTCAAAAGCTGTGATTCAACTTAAAGATACACTTTAGTGACTGCTTGAACCAGTGCTATAAGGGATGCTATAGGAAGGGCTCAGTCCTACAGCCCCTGGCCAGGCAGAGCTCCCCACCATGGATACAAACAGCCCTTGAGAGCTTTCCTGGAGCACTAAGGTGTAGCCAAACTTTAACTACTTGCTCACGTTTGGTAGAGCTTACTGTGTAGTCTCGAAAAAGGTGGGGGAATAATCCTCTAATTCTTACTAGCTGTATGGCTGGAATAAGACAGGCGAGATTGTTCCCATCAGGAGTTTACATTACTTGGCTAGAATACCTGAAGCAGTGCTTAAAAATCAGAGATCTGGTTTACTGTACAAGAGACTGCCAAATGTTTATATTTGACATTTTTGTAAATGTTCTATAAATCACCCCTTCTGCAAATTCAGTGCTTCAAATGTTTCTGCCAGCTTTGATGGATTTCCCAAATCAACAATAATTGTAAGGATTCCTTTAAATCAGAGAGAAAGGAAGTTGCTGACATCAAGGTAATGATGACCTAGGACATACATCCTACAACTGAAAATGCTTATTTTTTTAACAGTTTTACTTTGCACTGGAGAAAACTTCTTCCTTCATAAATGCTTTCCAAGCCTGCTGTCTGGGAGCAGGCTTCTGCCACTGGGGAAATGAAGTGCAGCAGAGTGAATGATCTTGAGTAATAGCCCTCATAAGTGTCACCTATTTTTGTATTAACTAATATATTAATTTTGTATCTTGGAACAAAACTAAACCAAACATGACAATCAACTGCCTCCTTCCCTAAATAAAACAAAAAGAACATGATCTGTCCAACAGTATTGTCTCAAATCCCCTTCAGGGGAATTTTCCCAAGTCTGCCCTCCATTAACATGAATGCAACTGCACTGATTTCAGCTCAGAGCAGACATGGGGAGATGGGGGGGGGGGTGACATAGTCAGAACTGCTGTGTCATTTTTCACTTGCTTACGAAATGCCTCCGTTGTGCCTGCTGATGGGCCCTAGAGGTACAGTGAGTGATGTACTGTCAAGGAAATCCTTAAGCTGCTGTGTTTTATCATGACTCTGCAGCCACTGTTGGTTTTGGCCAGCCAGGCTGAGTGGCTCGGCTTCACGGATACTGGATGTGACCCACGGGGTTCATCTTCTCTTTAAATCCTCTGGATTTGACGCACTCCAGCGGCAGCAGCTGGAGACAATGTGCAGCAAGGGGGGGGTGATGCTTGAGGGTGCTGGTTTCTGCTGGTAACTCTGGCCTGATTGTCAGAGGAGGTCCTGCAGGGATGCTGAAGCCGTGCCACGTCCAGGCACCGCAGCCCTGCTCCCTCCGCTTCCTACCCATTGCGGGGGTCCTGCTGTTTGGTTCCAACCCCACTCCCATTTTCCTTACAGGATCAGATTTATGACCTCTGTACCCTCTCCCCCCGCCTTTCTCAGGGTTCCCAGCAATGGCAGTAATAGCATGTACTGAAACGCAAGTTATTCATCTAACGCCAGCGAGCTTTGCTTGGTGAGCCGGATTAGAAAATTGATCTGACAAAGTACATGCAAGCTCTATCCAATTTTTCTGCAAAGGTTACAGTATCTTATATTGGAAATGCTTTTCCTGGGATCACATTCAGGCTTTTTCTGACTGGATGATATGAAATATAGTAATATCATTTACTCTGTGAAAACAGATACATACTGGGGTGCAGCAGAACGTTGCCAGTATGCCAGTGTCTCAGCATGGGGTCTGGGAGTATTTTTCCTGCTGCATACTGTATAGGGAAAGCGACGAGCTATGGATAAGTCTCAGTCTTTCACCCATTTCCTAGCTAGTGTTAAGTTGGTTCTTGGTGTGTCCTCAAACACTATCTAAAGCTCAGTAATATGGGAAATGGGTGAGAACACTGCTCTGTGTGCCCAACTGTGTCCTTGTGCCAGCATCTCAGTGACTCCTGAGCTGCCTACTCAGTAACCCACAAGCTCTGCTGTGGGCAAAAATTAGCTACTGTGGGTGAAAGGTGATGGAAGAGCATTTGCAACCATGTTTTAACCTTGTTTACCCTAATTCTTGCACTGATATTCTAGTCAGTGATGAGGACTATGGTAGAGATGATGACAGAGATACAAAAATATCTGTCTCTACTGTAACATATGTGGAGCTACAGCTGCTGAATTAGGTCAGTGCCCCTAAATTGTCCTGGATTGCGTACTGCCCATTTCTTGCAGTGTTTTTTCTAGATACTAAGTAGTTAAGATCATCTGAATTTGAAAGAGATTGATCACTGTGCTGGGAGTTGATTAGGGATGACAGATGGGAATTTATGCCAGTGTTGCTTGCTGCAGTGCAGTATTCTGAATTTATAAATATCTGGTTGAGAACCAGGGCTTGATTAGGGACTAGCTGGCAGAAGCCTTGAGATGCCACTAGCAGATGCTGAGAAGCAACTGTAAGAAATGGCAGTCTCAGTTCTTTCCCTTCAGTCACGAGGATGCCTTTGAGGCACAGCATCTGAAGGTCTCTGACATCCAAACACCATCAGTCCGTGCTGCTCAAAATAGAGCAACTTTCTAACTCAGCCAGGCTTCGTCATGGGTCACTTACATCTCTCCTTTGACATCCCTTCTGACTACAAATTGTAGCACTGAAATCCATGTCATTGGAGGGCCTACGTATCTGAGAGGGATCAGCCTTTAGGAGTAACCTTGCTTCTCACGTGGATTTGGGTTTGCTTCCTGTACCAAAGCCATGCTGCCTTGCCTGCAGTGCCCGGGCAGTCTTCTGTGCTGCCTCAAAGTGACCTAAAGGCACAGTTCTTGTTTCATGGATTACAGTCATAGCTCAAATAGTGTCTAACCATGGCCTTTGTGGGGGATTCGCACAGTTCCTTCCACGGACTATTATCACCGCGTGTGAGCTTAAGCAGGAGCAATTGTATCTGTCTAAAGAAGAAATAGGCATGTTTCTGGGCTTTGGGTTTTTTTTTATTGAGAGCATTTTGCACGTACACAGCAGCCTGTGCAGTGAAATAGCCTTTACAGCACAAGTGGTAGTGCCGCTGCGTTGGGAATAGGGCCCGCTGTGTGGTTCAGTAGTTCAGCATCATAAACTACCTAAATGAAGTAGCCATGGGTGTCGCTTACTGAGCGTGATAAACATTAGGTCACTGCATATAATGGACACCTTTTACCGAATACAGTTGTTGCTAGGATCCCTACAAATTATTGTGCAATGTATGAAACTACTCTGCAGGCCTTCCATTAGTCACCTGACTGGCACAGAGAGAGATGGTTTACTAACGGGAAATTTAAAATTGCTTTAGAAAATATGCTAGTAATGCTTCCTTCTTAGATTTAGAAATTCTGAGACTGTAAGTACAATATGCTAAAACTATATGGTGAAAACAAGTGATGTTTTGGCTTGATGGGAATAGATGATTTCCTCTAAGCTAGGAGGCAATACTAAAATGTAAACAGGTACCGCCAGATCTGACCGTGATGTTTGCCAATAGTTACCAGATTGGTGATGAGGATGGCATTCAGCGCTTACTTCGTGTGGGAGCTCTCTGGAGAGGATGATGACAATGGTTGATTTCTGATGGAGGTCATGTAACATGAATTATTAAAAAAAAAAAAAATGCTGTGGCAACGTATACATGTGTTTATTACTGATGTTGGCTATAGCTGGTTATGTGGTCTTTTAAAATGACCCCTGGATGCTGTCCGCCCCTTAAAAAAGATAGAACAGTCTTATGTTTTCCTCTTACAGATGGTATGGGTCAAACTCAACACCACAGCAGGTGAGGACAACCTCTGTGAATGGTGCCTGCTCATGGCTAACGTAATTTGTTCTTCTCTTTTATTATCACATCCTGAGATCCTTCCTTAAACCGTTGTGAAGCATAAAGACATACTTTATAGAATATCATTAGTGTAATACAAGTTTTTCCTTCCCTGAGAGTTCATGTAAGGATTAACTTTTAAAATTGATTTATTTGTTGTTCAGTTGTCTGAGGACTGCCAAAGGGCAGGAACCCACTCACCCTCAGGTTGGGGGGAAAAGCCATCAGCCCCTTCTGCTGGTGTCTGCATCATCTCCACGGGACTGGAGAGGGTCTATGCCAAAAATGAGCAAAAGCTACAGCTGGCACGGATACAGGACTGCCACTGGAGGAGGTTTCACACCTTGCAGGAAGGCTCTCATGTGGTTTGTGCTTAGAAATCCCATGTGCAGGGAGAGACCAAGCCAACTCTGAGGGCAAAAGTGAACCTGGAGGTAGAGGATGATCAAGCTCCTGCCCAAGACAACCCAAACTCCCCTCCATATGCGGGAGACCAAGTTAGTGACTGCCAGAGAAAACACTGCAAGGCCTTGAACTTACAAGTCTCAAGTGAATTAAAGAATTAGTGTCAGAGGCAAGATTCTGACAATGAAATCTGGCCTCCAGGGCCATTTTTCTCACAGTGTTTATTAGCTGAGGTAGCTCCTGGGGAAGGATGCTGTGAATGGGGTACTCTGCTCCTCGGCTGGCACTAGCCGTCAGTGGGTCATGGAGGCCAGAGAAGGACTTAAATCCAGCCAAAAGCACTTCCTCACTGTTGGAGGGCACAGACATGGTAATGGTGTGGAGATGCCAATGGCCGCTATTCACTTTGAGCCTTGCCAACCGCTTGGGCTTAAGTACAGTAACTTGTTTGGCAGATGGGTGCAACTACATTGTATTGCTTTTGGCTTTCCTAGACCCTTGGAGTAGGCTTTTCTCACTAGTCTTTATAAAATAGGGCTGTTTCTGCCATATGAGAACGGCCCAGCAGGAATGCTAGGCTAAGATGCGGGGAGGCCCAGTACATGCTCACTGGTGACACACGTGTAAATGTGACAGGGATCTGGTACTCCTCTGGCCATCTTCACCCTCCTCGTCCACCTTTCCTGAGCTGGGCCTACAGTGCAGAAAGCCTCTAATGACTCTTAGACATTCCTCCCCGCAAAGCCTTTCTCAGAGGCACCCACACAAGGATAAAAATGTACAAAACTCACATCTCAAAATCTCACCTTGTATCTTGCTACCAGAGTAGCACAGCTTTCTAATGGAAATCGGTGCTGGGAGGAGAAAAAGCAATCTGCAAAACAGTGCAGAAATCATAGGAGGAATTTGGTTATTCATGTTCATTGCTATCTGGACCGACAAAGATTTTCAAGGCAATTCGGGTGTCTCATTGGGCAGGTGTCTGCGGCTTCTAAATGTGGGCTGTCAGCGAAGTTTAAGAGGTCTCAAGCTGAGTAACTTGAGCTCGAGGATGACAAAACCACTCTACCCTTTTGATACCGAGTGCCAAAGCACTGAGGCAGGTGCCAAAGGTATTTGATGGGATGACTAGGATGGAGGGAGGATGTGATTTCATAAGGGCACTGGCATGAATTCTTTACAGAACATGAATAATTAAGAGGATTTTACCTTTGATTGTGGTTTTGCTAAAAAAAAACCCAAGTCTTTATGTCTTCCTAAAGCATTAGCTAATGCAATAGGAGCTCATGCTTGCAAACCCCATGGCCAAGCTTTCTCAGACAGTATGCCAATTTTACACAATATGCAGGAAATTACAGACTATGTAAAACCATCACAGTTTGGCTTTATTTCCCCTAAGAAGAATGTACTGCATCCACGCTAGAGATATCACTCTTCGGTGTGCTAGTCTGGACATTGAAGAAAACACACCTGGAATGAACAAATATTTGTGAAATATTCCAGTCTGATGTAACTGACTGACAGGTAATTTGTCTTGAAACCAAAAGCAACCTCTAGTGCACCTATCTGCGCAGTCAATGCACCATGTGATTGAAAAGATGGAGAAGTTAAATGACTGTATGTTCCAGGGACTTTCTGTTTCAGGTGGCAGAACAGTTTCAGTGAAAAAGATGGGTTCAGTGTTCCAATAGGCAGGCTTCTCTCCTCTTCCATGGATAAAGGGACAAAACTCCTTTTGGTCGTCTGCTAATTCTGGTCCTACTCTGCACAACCATACTGCTGTCCTCAGGGGCAACCCAAGACTGTCTTATCCCATCAGGTCAATGCCAGAATGGCACCAACAGCGCTCCAGACGTTGGGGTTTAGGATCCTTACATATGTATGTATCTTTATTCTGCAGAATGAAAAGTGAATTGCGTGCAAGGTCTCCTGTGCTCAAGGTGTTAATTTTGGCTTTGTTTCCTTTTCTGGTGTCTCAAGGTTAATGGGAAAAGAGATTAAAGGCTCAAAAGGACCACCTGAAACAGAAGGTGAAATCTTTTGTGGCCAGGGATTGCTTTGCACTTAGCGTGTGAATGCGGAGTGTGCACCACGTCAGGACATCTCGGTGTTGTTTGTTTGCCTACAGCAAATTGTTTTGACGTATGCGGATGAAGGCCTTCTCCCGCTGGCTCGTTTCTGCTGATTCACACCCATTTTACGGGGGGGAGCAGAAAGAGGAGGAGGAGGAGAGAACTAAGTAAGGGGGTGGATAAAGAACAGCAGGATATTAGACTGCCTAGTGCTTCTGAATGGCTTGACTTCTTAACAACTGGGGGCTCTGCATTACCCACCTACCGTGAAAACTGGCTGTGCTCTCTCTTTTGTGTCCTTGTCATTTCAAGGAAAAATCTCCTTTGGAGTTTTTCCTTTCCAATCCATTTTAGCAGCCTGCCATGCAAGGTTGTGCACTTCATAGTCTACTGAGCCTCCCAAATATTGCACCTCGTTATCATTACAGCCCTGACAGTGTTGTTTCCTACTGATGTGGCAGAAGAAAACCAAAGCTAGCAGTTGTACTCTGTAGTGGCGTTCAGAGACGTGCAAACAAGTCCTCTTCTGCATTAGCCCGGATTCAGGCACGTGCTGCCTCTCAGGCTGCAAGGCTTTAGTGGCCACAGTGTCCAGACATACTGACCAAACTAAATCGCTCCCGTTTGCACGCCTTGCTGTCACCAGTTCTGTGCAGGGACACTGTAATAAATCTATTCTTTTTCATAATGATTTTTCTTTCCTTAAAGAAAAAGCATTCATTTTATAATAGAAAGTGACTCATTTTAAGCATGTTAGCAGCAGTTTTGTTCCCCTCTGTCCAGTAGCGCTACCGTAATGTGCTGCAGTGCCCTTTGGTTGCTCCGATAGCGGAGCTAAAGTTCTGCCAATTTATTTATCCTCCTTTAAGCAGGATGCAATGTACTGTCTTTGCGTCCAATTCAGATTTTAAGTCAGAGAAAGTATGGTCTTTGAATAAAAGGGGGGGTTGAATCAGGCGTCAGGAGGGTTCAGTTCTTGTTCACTGTGTGAACTCTAATGAGCGACTGCTGAAGAGTGCTGTTTTTTTCAAGGTCATAACTCTGCATGTAACCATTCTCCCACTCATATTTTCAGGTCTTCCTTTAGCGCTTCTATTGTTCAGGTGTGCTGTTATGAGAAAGGCTATTTATTCAGGTGTTGGAAATGCTCTCTTTAATCAGAACCCTGTACTGTGATTGCAGAAGAATATACTAGGCAGTAGATGGCAAGAATCCAAAACGGGTCAGACACACTTCTGTACTGCTGTGTGCTGTGCGTACATCTACCTTCTGCCTGCTTTGGTATTTACTGGGTATGACATGCCATGTGAGTCATCAACAAACATTGCTACCTGTCCCCCTTCCTCTACTCGTGGTACTAACCAGGTCACGGCTGTAAGCAGAGATGGCGACGCTCTTCAGCCCTCATTCCCCCTGCACTGCTGGGGAATGGTGGGAGCACAGTTGGGCTGTTGTGTGGTGGTGGTCTCTTAGATCAGGGATGCTCAGCCCACAGCCCGCCAGTACTACCTGCCTTGCCAGGATGATGACCCTAGCTTGCCTGCCTCCTGAAGAGCCTCCTTATTCCAAGGTACGTACGGGGAGAAGGCTCCAAAAGGACCAGTTCTCCATCGTCTCAGTTTGCCTGTGACTGTACTGCAGTTTGCACGGGCGCAGTGCAAACGTTATGCACCTGCGTGTCAATCCAACACCCTAGGAAGCATCTGGCTTGCTGTGCGAGGACAGCTGATCTGTCAGGGGAAGGTCCATAACACGTAGCGCTCTCTTGAGAGTGCGTTTGAAAGGTTAGGCACCCCTGCTGAGCTTACGTGTTCCTCTAGGTCAGGACTACAGCTTCTCTGGCTCTGCATGGAGCCTGCCGAGTGCACTCTGTGCATGGCTGGGCTTTGAATGACCTGGATTGTCCCCATCTCCACGACACCTTGTTCAGCAGCAGGTCTGACATGAAAGTGACCTGTTCACACCCTCTAGCTGGGAGCACCCAAGTGTGTCCAGGCTGCTTTCCCAAGATTGCAAAGTCCCAAATCTGCGTTTAAATCAGTGTGCTGCATTTTAAGCAGAAGCCTAAAGCGTGAATAAAACAAACGTTTGTAGACCAGGCTCTCAAAAGTTTGGAGTGGCACGTCCCTGGGGCACCAGTGCGAGTCTGTTACCTCCTGGGGATGCTGTATGGGTGCTGGGTCCGTGCCTGTACTGTCACTGGGATGTGATGACCCCTGAAGCTGAGATGCAGCAAGGCAACTAAGTTGCTGCTGTGCCTTCTATTGAAGCAGGAATCAAGGTCAAAGCCAGATATCTGCAGCGAGCATTGCTGCTTCTCTGCCTGACCCTCCTGGTCACGTTCGGTGGCACGGCCATAGCAGGAGCTCTTTGGTGTAGCTGCTTTGTGCAGCTCTCACTGGCAAAGGGACGGACTGAGAGGTGGTACCTGTTGCTCTTTGCTTCCTCATCCAGCCCCCTCCTGGATTGAATCAGAGCAATTGCCTCCCTCCCCCACATCCAACAACATCTCTTCTCTGACATTTTCTCTCACTAAATCAAGAAATGCTTCCATTAGCCTTCCTGCAGCCCCTCTCTCGCCTCCCCACAAGCTGGAGGTGCTTCAGAGGTCCTCTCTGACTGACAGACGAGGGGAGCGCAGGGATGGCAGAGCAGGGGCTGCAGGACAGCTCTGTAAATTATACTACCCCCCCTGCCCCAAATGGGAGCATGACCCTGTTTCCAGCGCTGCTGCCTCGCCCTGCTCCCCACTCTCGCACCAGCAGTTTCTCCCAGTCCCACGCAGCCTGCTCCTGGGGCACCCGCTCCTGCCAGCGGGGCTGCACGCTCGTGGGACACCTTTGCACATCTGCACCCAAAACAAGTTTCGGAAAAGAGTCTCAGTCTTGCCAGCCTCCGCTTAGAGGCAAAACAAACCTCCCGTCCCAGCTGATGGGAAGGCACAATCGCCTCTGGCAGCGTTGTCACCACCTCGGCACGCAGTACCTGCTGCGGCAGGGTCGGCGTGCGATGTGGTTGCCCCTCTTTGCAGGGCACAGCCTGGCACGTGCCCCTGTGTGCTACGGCCAGGGCAGGGTGAAGGGAGTTCACTCTCTCCTCTCTGCCTTTTTTAGGCTTTCTGGTGCCTGGTGGGGAGAGCGAGCCACGGCTGAGAACAGGATCTGCCGAGATGCCTGGGTTATACAAGGGAGGGGAAAGGATGCTTCCTCCGCATGTACAATGAGGCCTGGCATCGCTTGGCCTCAAAGTGGAGTTGTTGAGTTAGTGAAATTTCCTTCAGACACTACAGCAGGAAAGGCAGGAACAGTTAAGGGGTTTCTCCTCTCATCAGTCTTTCTCCAGGATTTGTGGCAAGGAGTTAACCGTTTCCATTTCAGCAAAACACTGCACTAGCGCTGTATTTGCGGACAGATCCTAGACAGTGTTTCTCTTAAATTCTTGGCACCATGCAAAGCTAATTGCTCAGATCCCGCAGGCTTCAGGGTTCCTCTTCTAACACGTAACAAGTGTGCTACCTTTACCATTTTCTAATGTTAGAAAACTGAAGAGCAGCTTCAAACTAAAACATGGAAAGCTCTTTTTAGCACTGCTCTCACCCTGTACCACACCCTCAATGAAGCTTGGCCATGTGGGTCTTCCCCTAAACATATCCAGCTTGTTCTCATCTCTGTGCAGTCTCAGGGTGAGAATCATAAATTTCTCATGCACTGGGCATACTGTGCATTTGCGCAGCATACTGTACATGTGCAGTGTTTATAGGTGTTAATGCCAATGTTATCCTCAGAATAACATGCACTGAACAGGCTGTCGCGTTCATACTCGATGTAAGGCCACTGAACTCAGCAGTGTGGCACCACCAAATGCTTTGGCTGGTTCTATTAAGCGCTATTGCTGATGCCACTGCTCTAATCACCCGATGGCTGATCTCTTGAGAAATGCGTGTCACTGTTGCTAATTTGGATCGTGCACCGTTTTTAACCATGTTCTTAGAATGACAGTGTTAGGTCTGTAATTACAATGTAGTATCCTCAGGGAGCTGGTGCAAGTATGTGCAGAGCACTCATTAAGTGATTTTTCCTGTCTGTGCGTGTAAGACTCTTCCCCCGTTTCAGAGACATAGGAAGGCAAGCTTAGCCACAGACTGCTTCATAACCACTTCTTCACCTGATAATGTTGAGAGGGTCTTGGTCAGTTCCTAGGGGACAGGTGTTGAAATCAGAGCTTGTCATTACTGTGGAGATCTAAGCAGCCCCTAAGGAATTAATGAAGAGGAAACTACCTCCTCATCCCTGCTGGCTGGGTCTCTTCAGGTCAGGGCTGAGACTCATCAATGCTGCAGAGCCAAGACACTTGTCTGTGCCCTGCATCCTCTGTGGGTAAATACAGGACTTAACTTTCCAGTTCTCTGAACTATTAGTCTGAACTATTAGCCAATCTTCAAATTTTAATTATAAGCCAGGGAGGAAAAAAAAACCCCAACCAACCAACAACACAAAGAACATCAATTCATATGCAGAGTGGTAATTGCATGTGTGCTGTTCAGAGGCAGGCTTCTCTTCATGTCTGATTAAAAAATTTTCTATGAATTCGTTGCTTGAAGAAGGAACTAAGGTGAACAAAACATCTAGAAATTGTAGACTACTAATTATCATTGCTGCTTGCCATTTTACAGGGCACTTTAAATGTGTAGCTGTACACAGACACAACCAAACTCTCTTGTATTGCACCCTTAAAATACCGATTCACCTCGGTGCATCAGATTGCTCTAACTTTTCCCTGACTCATTCTGCCTGTCCTTGGGATTGCTATAAGTTACTCTGAGGTTGGAGGTGTTAAGCCAGGGAGCAAGCCGTGATGTTTGCCCACCCAGGCTGTGCTGGGATGGCAGCTCTGCCCGCCGAAGCCCAGTCTGTAACGGCAGAAGTGGTGCTGCACAAGCAGCTCCCTGCGGTCCTGCGTGCCAAGGCGTCTCACTCACAGCCTCAGACAGCCCCTCTGGGAGGAAAAATCTGCTCAGTCCCCCGTCTTGGCTGAGACAGTAATCCCGATGTGATGCTCAAGTGCCATCTGCGCGTTTTGAGCTATGGATACCTGCGTGCTGGAAACGGTGCCTCATAAGGGTCCGCACCCAAGCCTGAAACATCCTTTCCTTCCCCGTTTGGGGTCTCTCTTGCTTTTCTCATCCTCAGCATATTGTCTTTGTCCCCCTCTTTAAGTAGGAAATTGCGCTGAGGGTTACTACAGGCTGGAGGCTGGTGCCTGTGAGCTGGGACTTTCTTCCAAGCCCTGTACCTGCACTCAGGGATCCCAGTGTCAGCATTGCCCTTGAGTTTGCTGGGCACTGACCCCAAGACTGGACTTTCTAGATACTGTCCTGCTCCATCAGCCGCGGGGACAGACTCCCGAGTAAGACAACTTCTGGCAGTGTGCTCCTTCCCCAGCCAAGTTCCTTACTGCTGGCATGTTGCTCCCAGAGCCAATTTGCCCCAGAAAAACTGGGGGCAGCTACGCTTACGATTACTGCCGGCCCGGCATGCAACTGACAGGGGACAGACCCGGCTGTCCTCGGTACCGCTTTGTTTTCAAATGGCCGGACGGACAACGGCAGAAACTTGAGGCTGAGACTTTGTATGTCGAGTCCGAAGTCGGAGAGCGCCCGAGTCCGGGTGGGAAAGCGACCGCGGCGGCGCGAGGGCAGGCAGGGACAAACCCCGGCGACACAGCGACCGCGGGGACGGCGGCGCGTCGGGCTGGGAAGGCGCCGTCCGGCAAACGGCCGCCCTCAGCCCCGCCGAGCGCGCGGACGGACGCGCCCCCGGTGCCGTTCGCAGCCGGCGGACGCCGCAGGGCGCTCCGCACCGCACCGCACCGCTCCGCAGCGCTGCGGGAACCCCGCCGGGGCGGCCCGGGCACGGCTGCCCGGGAGGCGGCGCGGCACTCACCCGGCAGCCCGAGGCAGAGCAGCAGGCTGTAGTAGACGACAGGTGCGTATCCCAGTCCGCAGCCATAGCGGTGGTGCGCCAGGAGGGAGCCGTTGTGGAGGTGGAGGTGGTTGTGCTCCATGGACCCCGCTCTCCCCGCGGCCGCGCTGCCGGCGCTGGTTCCGCCGCACGGGCCGCCCCGGCCGCGCCGCCCCTCGCACGTTCAGCGGCGGCGAAGGCGGCGCGGCCCCCGCGGCGGGCGGCGGCACATGGCGCGGCCCCCGGCGGCGCGGGGCGCTGCGGGGCCGGGCGGGGCGGGACCAGCCCGGCTGCCGCCGGCGGGGCGGAGCGGGGCAGCCCCCGCCTCAGGCCGCCCCGGCTGCCGGCACCCGCCGCCCCTGGCGTGATGGCGGCTGCCCCGGGAGCCCCTGGGCGGCGGAGGCAGGGCCGGCGCCCCGAGGAGGAGGCGAAGCCCGGCGGGGAAGGGCCTGAGGAGACCCTGCGGCGGGGCGGCTCCTCGGACCCTCTTCCCTCCCCGCGGCACGGGGGTGCCCGGCTCGTACACACACACACACACACACACCCCGGCCGTGGAGGCGGTGGGGGTGAGCTCCACGGGTGAACCTCCTCGGGAGAAGCGCCGCCTTCCCAGCGGGCTTCTCCCACAGCCAGGGGTGGGAAGAGGGAGTTTGTCTCCAGGTTGGCACCCGGGTCGGTAGGATCACCCAGGCAGGGCGTGTGAGCGCCGCGCCTGCGCCTCAGTCCTGCGTTAGCCCTCGAAACAGGCTGGGAGAAACCCGTCCCGTCCCAGGGAGAGGGTGTGCGCCGGCAGAATTGAAGCACAACCCCGGGGGTAACCGCGCTGTCCTCGCTCTGCTCCCCGCAGCGCTGCGGGGCGAGCAGCCGGGGTGGCCGGCGGTGAAATGGGCCGTGCGCCCCGTCCAGGACGGACAGGCGTGCGTGTAATCCCCGCGAGGGAAAGCAGGAGGGAAATCGGGGTTTCGGCAACCTCCGCTCATTCCTTAACGTTCGTATGTTTCAGTACATAGTCTCAGGTGTAACTAATAAATGATTTAGAGTTAGGCTTGTTACCTTAAGGTGATGGAGCCCAGTGCTACTGATCAGCGGGCTGGACAGATGACGGGACATCGATATGTTCAGGAGGGTCACAGTTCAGTGATAAAATAGATGTTTGTTTACAGTGCGCTTCTACTGAGCAGAAAACAGGACTTTGTTTCACCAGAAGTGTGTAGGGTCGAGCCCACAGCCCGGCACTGTGCGTGGGAAGAATCCCCCGGGATTCTGCGTCTGCCGGAGCAGGCCAAGGAGGGATGTACCTGTGCAATACATGCGGCGTTGGTCGATGAGACCCATCTGTTGGTACACGCACAAGAACATGGTGGATTACAAAACTAAAGATGTGGTCCTCGCTGTCCAGAAACACCTGACCATTTAGCGTGGATAATAACACAGCATAAAATGTGTGTTACAGGTGGGAAGGCACCGTTAGGGCAAGTGCTGTAACAGACCACCAGGTTACTAAGCAAGGACATCCATATCTTTGGGTTTTCATGGTCTTGTTCAAAAAATAGTTTAGCTTCGGTTTGGAAACACAAGAAGGAGCAAGCGAGGCTCTGGCTCTGCAAGGACTTGAGTGGGTTACTTTGCTGGGAGGCTCAGTGAGATTATTCACATGCTTAAATGTTTAACAGAAGAGGTCTTTTTGAACTGTACCAAAATTGCTGTCAAGCTTCCCAGGTTAAACATGCTGGAAAAAAACATACATTTTTCCTGGGCTTTTTTAACTGATGTCTTTGTGAACGCAGCCTTAAAGATGGTTAGAGTCTTCTAAGTGCCGCCCTTAAGTGGATGTGTTCCTTTTAAAAAGAAATCTTTTGAAACCGTTCATTTAAATAACCAACAGAATTGCATAAAGCGGTGAGGTGTGTGCGATTATAGAGTACAAAGCCCTGTGAATTCAACCCTGCCTGGTTTTTTTCCAGATATTTAACCTACAGGATTTTCCTCTTGTTATTTTAAAAAATGCAATTTCTTCTCGTGTTCTTGCAACAGAACTGATGTCTTATGCTGCCTCCCATAAGAGAAATGGTAATTCCTGGGACCTTTTCTTGGGCGGAGTAAATATATCAGCAGCGCTGAAAGCACGACTCGCTGTTTCGAAGCTAAGTGAAGTTTATCAGCAAAGCAACACACAAAAGAAGGAGGCAGCAGTCGAGCAGTGGCTTGGCAAGCGATGGTTAAAAATCCTCCCATGCAGTTTGCAGCGCCGTGGGTCTCTCAACTTCCTAAATAACAAGAGTGAAATCCTGCAGAAGCTGGAGGCTAAGGAAGCGCCTCTGCCATCCATTTTCTGATGTGCTGCTGCCGCTGTTCTCTCTGGCCTAGTTTTAAACATCCTGAGCAATAGGACTTCCCCAGAGAGGTTTCTATAATAGTAGCATTTGTTTCCTCAGAGTTGGAGTTGTCTCCAGGGCGCAGTTCAGGTAGCTGCTCGTGTGCCGAGAAGAGCTTTTGGTCATAAGAGAAAGAATCTTTTCCCGTCTTCCCACCTGGAGCTCTCACTGGAGCCTCACAGCTGCAAGAGCCTCTGCTGCATCTGATGTGTTTCCTGTTGAACAAGGGGAAAAAATGGAAAATTTGGTCACGTTCACTAACCCTTCCCCCGGCCTGCCCTGCAAGTGGAGAGGCCAGAGAAAATGAATCTGCTCCTGGTGAGCTTGTTTAAAGCTTGTAGAGGAACTTTTCTGCCTCGCTACGTGCAACTTTACGCAGAAACAGATGCATTACGCGGTGAGCCAAGAGCTTTTATTGCAGAGTGGACCAGGTTTCCAGGTCTGATTTGCTTTAGCTTCACTGAAGTGAAATTAATGAAATACTTGGTAATACAGCAAAAATAAAGTCTCAAAGTAAATCTGAAGATTGCTCTTGTGTTCAGTGTATAAAAGATATTTTGAGGGGGTTTTGTCCTTCAAACAAGATTTTGGCCTAAATGAAATGAATCTGGTTATTCCGTGCTCTGAATTGTGCAGTAACAGAACTTTAGATGTAAAGAAATTTCAATAAAGCCAATTCAAAACTAACCACAATGCTTGGTTCTACTTAAAGCTGTTTATTTTTAAACTTCTTGCTATTTTCTAGCTACTTTCTAAAGGAATGACATTTACGTGTAACATCAGGCCCGCAGTGAGAAGAGCACTGGTCTTCTGAATTAATGGTGAAGGCAGAACGCCTCGGCAGCTTTGAAGGAGGATGGTTTCTGAATCTCATCTCATAAACAGCCACATGCTCGGATGGTGAATGACATTTATTCTTTCCCAAAGAGCAGTTTATTCTTTGTATGACATGCTACGTAAGCGGTGGGTGTACTTTGCTTTTAAAATTCCAGAGCCACTTGAACTTGGTTAGCTTTCCGTTTTTCAGAGGAACCGAGCCTTCCTATAAACTGTTAGGCAGTGATCTTGGAGGAAAGAAGTGATAGATAGTCACGTACACCCCCGTCCACTTGGGCCATGGAGCAAAGCAATGGTGATTTCAAGAGAAAAGAGTCATTGACTCAAGGAGTTTGGAAAAACTAGATATTGTGTTGTTGCAAGACAGCGCCATGAGTAACGTGCCTGGAAGACAGCAAAGAAACTGGAAGACTAATGCATGGAGTGTGTGTGAGGGATTAGGAGAGGCAGTGTGAAAGGTGGAGAAGTCTCTCAAAAGATTTGAGATATGATTTGGCCAAAAAAGGGGGGTTAATAATGGCAAGAGGCATTGGCGAGAGAACTGGTTTATGGCCTGATCAAGGTTGTCTTACCTGCGTAGCAGAGCTGGAGGTACTCATCTCAGAGCTGCTGCAGAGAAAACGATACCTATAAGAATGACAAGTCTTAGATTATACTTTATTAGATGCTTGTATGTAATTTTGCTGCAATGAAACCCTTCTCTTCAAAGCAATATTTTTATCTTTCCTTACTGTTAGCCTGCAGAATAATTGAGTCAAATTCTACTCCTTCTGAGTTAAAGGACTGTCTTTGTCAATACTGTTCTGCAGGTCTCTCCAGGCTTGCAAGGGGAGGGAAAACTTTCTGCATTCTCATAAAAGCTGTTAGGAAAAAAATGTGATTATGAAAGTTCTTTACTGGAGCCTCCTCGGTACCTCTGAATAGGCAGGCTCCAGTTTTACAGGAGAACATTGAAGATTTATTCATTTTTAAGGTGAGAAGTTTCTCTTGTGCTGGTGGTGATTGCTGGGGAAGGCTGCGGGGCCAGAATGCCAATGTGTCATGGCTCCTCCAGCTTGTGCTGCAAGTTCATCGCCTGCGCCCTCAGGCTCCACACCCCTGTAGATTTCTCTTCATCTCTTCTTCCTTTGGCCTCATATCTCCTTGGAGACCTCATCAAGGTTATGATAGGTCTCAACTGGTGGCTGTAATAGAGCTTTGCTTATTTGAACTATCTGAAAACATGTTTAAAGCTTTTAAACACCTTTTTTTTCCCTCCTAAAATTAAATGTTTATTGCCTGACCTCTCTTTTAGTTTTCAACTGACAGATCTCATTGTAAGTCATTTGAGCACTGTTATGAGTATACTTTCCAAGGGAACAGAAAACAGATGTGATAAATGCCTGAACATGAGATTTAACCTAGCATCTGTTGTTTTATAGAAGCGTCACAAAACAAAGGAGGGTAACTGTGTTTTGTTTGTGTTTAACTGGTAGGTGATACACCTGATTTTCCATGGTACTCTTTTCAGGTTACATTGAAAACATGTGGCAGAAACGTGCATTGAGATAAACTCATTTGATCTGTCCAGTTTGCAGTGGTTATGACAATTTTTTTTACTATTTTTGTAAGAGTCAGCATTTAGGTGGAGTTTCAGATAAAATTAATCCGCTGCTCACAATAGAAATAAACTCTTGCTGCAAGATAAGGAAGTGAAGAGAATCCATCAGAGCCTGTATGATGTACTTGTATGATGCTTAACTGTAGAGCTAATGGGCTAATTCATATGTTTAGCATAAGCATATGCTTAAGTGCTTTGCTGGATTCAGGCATAAATAAATTAGGATTAAAATGTAACTACTCGACAAATACTTCTAAAGATGGAGGCTAATTTATCCTCTCCCCAAGGTGAAAAGAAAGCACATGAGATTCATGTCACAGAGATTTTCTGCATTTCCTCTACTGGGATTTTTTAAAAGCTGAATAACAAAGTACTTAAATATTTAAGTTTTCATTTGGGCTGGAAATTCCATGTGGTTTAACTGTAGAAAAGGTAGGGTGTGCGCAGACCTCGCAGTGGAATGCTGAAAAATGGAGGTGAAACTTTCTTACTCCATTACTGAGCAGAAATAAAGCCTAGCTTATGATTGCAAAGAAAAAGGGTGAAAACAGGTTAGATTATATCTTATTTTAAAATCATTGTACCAATTATTTGTACTAATTATTGCAAAAAATATTATTATTATTACAACGTAACAGTGCATTCATAGTAGTCAAGCAAAACCTCATCAGACCTAATTTCAGGATCAAGTCACAAAGTTGTATACTTTGTTCTGTAGTTTAGGGTTTCCCCATGCAAATGCCATGTTTAGCTGATTGGGTTGAATCCTCCCTGCATATCTCAAGGTAAAGCTACTTGATTTTCATTTAGATTTGGAGCTTTTCCTCATTTTAAGAAAATATATAATCCTTCCCCATATCTACTTGTTGATGCCTTTGCGTTACTGGAACGTAACGAGCGCCAGCAAAATCAATACGCCTCTTCATGAGAGCTGGGGATGGTTTCTGTGTGGAACAGTCGTCACTGGCTGGTAACGAGGTGCCTACAGAGAGCGTCTTGTCAGAAGTCATGGCTCTGCCGTTGGCGTGCTTGTCACGGGCGTGCACAGCGGCCATCCCCGCAGCTGCGGGAGCCGGAGCGCTGAAGGCAGCTTTTCCACCGACTTGTGTGCGGCTTATTTCTGACAGCGCGGTAGAACTGGAGGAAGGTCTTGCAGCATCACCTTCATTTTCCGTGGGGAGGGACAGGAGGCATAAAAGTGTGCGGCTCCATGGACGAAAGGCAGATGCAGACTCTGATCTTGTGGCCAATTAAATAGATTTCAAGGCCCCTTGTTAACTTCTGCCCATCTACCAAATGAGCAGCCAGCCTGAGCAGAATAAGATTACTTTCTCATTTTACATAAGGCTTTCACATGCTATCCCCCCTATTAATTAATTAGATTAAAGGTTCTGGCTTCCTTGAACTTCTCTTTTCTTGTCTGATACACTTTGAATTAGATGTAGCCATTATAAAATGTATCAGAAGCAAAAGACTAATTTTTTCTCACTTTCTAAGTATTGTGAGTATTTTTAGGTATCACACTTAACAGATACAGCAAAAATACCTTCCTGCAGGTGGATGTTTTAAGTGACATAGAACCCACAATCCCTCTGGCTTTATTTCCTTGATGTAAATATTCTTATTTTGAATTTTCAGCAAGAGTAATTTGTCTGTCAGTGGACATCTATTTTCCTGCTTTGGGCTTGTTGTTATTGTTCTAGATAAAAAGAGTTACTGCTTATTCAAAACGTAGTGCCATTAAAAACGTTAACAGACTTTGTACCCAGTCTTCCTCTCATGTAGTTCCACTGACTGTGCCACAATTTCTCTTGATGTAGCTTGGCAGAAGTGAGGCATAAGCAGGATCTGGCTCAGGTTGGCCACAGCTTTACTGTAATCTATAAGGCCAATGAGAGCACAAAAAGAAGGAAGCTCTGCATAATCAGAAATCAAATAATGGAGTCTCCCTACATCTCCGCTTAGTCACTTGCTATCAAACTTATGTCCAAGCCTACACTAGAGGCACAACAAGCAGTTGCCTAGGGGAAGAGCAACAAGACCAGTCGTGTGTCTGAGCCCCGAGACTAGAAATGGTTTTGATTAAATTCATGTCATTTTACAGGCAGGTGCAGCGCTCTGATATCCTTATGTTTATTCCGCTGCTCACCTAGCTCTCTCTATGGCAGGAGGAAAAGATGTTGGAACACATCACTGAATAAAGGAAAAAAAAACAAGAAAGAAAACAAACTGAAAATTGAACTTGTCAGTATTAGCAGGGAGAGGGATGTAACCACAAACTCTCTGATGTGGTTCAACTCAGCAGAGACAATCGAGCAATTCTCTGTGCAGCGGCAGAGCTGCAGTAAGCCTGTCTTCTAGGTGGGGACCAGTTTCATTAACTTCAGTAAGATTGCTTCACTGAGTAGGATGAGCAGGATTTGGCTTTTAGAAAACTGCAGAGAATATTATTGCAGGGTTCTCAGATTTTTTTTTCCCTGTTTAAATTGGCTCAGCAGGCCTTGCAAAAATCCCTGTGGGTTTGAACAAAAAATGATTTGCAGTTTCCTAGAGGCCGACAACTGTTTCTCCTCTAATCAGATGTTGCCCTGAAGGGAGCTTTGGTCTCCCTGTGGATCAGGCAGCGGTAATCTAAAGTTACTTATATGGGGCCAAATCTTGCTTGCCGGCATGTTTTAAGGAGGGTTAGTAGTTTATTTTACACCTAAGTCCACAAAGGCTCTGGGTGATATAGAGACTGTGGTAAGATTACATGGCAAAAGTGGCTGTCCTTGATGATATTAGTGCTTGAGCACACTTTTGACAAAGACATACGGCTGTGATTTTCCTACCTTGAACTTGAAAGAGAAGTCAGGATTTAATTTTATGTCAGCACCCGGAGGCTCTTTATTTCTTGCCTTTGCTCTTTATTGCTCCCACACTGCAGAAACATACACCAAACTGAAGTCTCTAATAATACAGTCTATGGAAATCACAAACGCAGGGTCACACAGTGCTTGCTATTGGCCCCTGAAGTCCAACTTGGGCACTGCTATAAAAGCAGAGACTCCTCTGCCATTGACTCTTCTCCTGCACTGCTGTTGGCCTGGGAACACTAGAGCACTTACTAGGCTACAGAGCTGTTCTTCCAGATACGTCACAAACAGAACGGTATTTTTCAACGGGGCCGCTGATCTTCACCTGGAGTCAGGGGCAGCTGTCAGTGGTCAACATTTCCAGTGTGAGGCCTGAAGTTAATAGTCGTGTGCCTTCTCCTGGCAGCTGATATGCAAGGGCGTTGTCAGATCAATGGCAGAATTAAATTCCAGAGTCAGACTTGGCTTTAATTTTTTTCAGTAGATTTGGGTTAATGTGACAGGGGAAAGGCAAGCCATCAGGAGGACTTCATCCCTTTCCTTTTCCTCTCTTTGTACTGGCCAGTGCTCCTGGGCCAGATGATGCAGGCGACTCCCCTGTTAATTTTATTAAGTTCCTGTGGATGCATGCAAGCCTTCATGGAGTACTGTGCTAGCAATGAGTTGCCTGCAGCCGTGGGTTGGATACTCTCCTTTTAGTCTTTGAATGAACCCGCATGTTTCTGAACTTTACTCCTCTTGCACGATACTGGTGGTGGATCTTAAAATACGCCTTGGATCAGACAGCCAAGCGTTTCCTCATTTTCAGGGGTTTGTTCTGTTTTGTGGTGGTTGTACACTGACCGATGAAATAAGCATTTGGTTTTCAGTTTGAGGTAGCTAATGGATTTCAGAGCTATTTGCTATTGTAATTTTTTGCCTAATTGTTTTCTCTCTGTAACTGTATGCCTTCACTTCCAGGATTTACTCTTACATTCCCATGTAGTTAGATTGATGCAGATTCTGTGCACTTCCACAAAATGACACTCTGTTCAATAGCAATCAGGGATGCAGACAGAGGCTGCAAGAAGATTATTTTTATCTGCCACTCGAAATGTAATTTTTAACCTGCTTTTGGAAAAAAAATGACACCCCAATCGTAGAAAGTGGGTAACGTATCATTTTATGTGGCAATCGTTTAAAACTGCTGGGCAGCTGACTAATGAAGGAGACAAACAAGCTGTACGTGAGTCAAATTTCTCACTTGGTTTTACAAAGGCGATTTTTGCGCAGGCACCAATTTATAACCAATGTGCTTTTTGAAGTCCTTGATTTGGCATGGCATGTGGGAAGGTTCTTGTAGGTCGGCACCACGTCTAACATTAGGGTAGTATCTAGTTTCTGTAAATATTGATTTCTCTTTAAACAGGTTGAATTTAACTTGTTTTTAATTAGTAATGGCAGATGTTCAGCTGGAAGAACATCTAGGGATCATTATTCTAATGACGTCGTATTAGCTTTTAAACCTTCCTCTTAATGTAAATCTGTAATTAGAGTGCTCTGTCTATCTGCTGCATCCTACTACAAATTCTATCTGTAAGCCAATACACTGGGATGCCAAAAAGCTGCAGGGATTGTAAATTGTGTCTTATGACTCTGTTTCGGGTAATTGCACTCTGAGGACAAAGCAGAGTAATGCAGCAGAGCTGCAGCAGCAGCCCCCACCTTCTCCCAGTTCATAGAAAGGATATTCCTTTGGGTGGAGGATGCTTTGACAGCAGGGGAGGACTGGAGAGGTGGAGCAGTGATTGTGGTCATCGTGTCGCACAGGCACAAACAGAATCCAGATGCAGAAGAGCTGTTGGGGTTGATGGTGGTGTGTCCCACAGCCCTACCCTCTCCTCCCTTGCAGGGGCAAGCCTGGTGATGGTCTATCCCAGCAGGGCAGGGCAATGGAATGCCTCTGGCCCTGGGGGAGATGGTTGTCCTCTGAGTTTGGCCAAGGATCTGTGAGAATTAAGACTGCTTCACATGTGTCCCTGGCTACATGACTGAGATAACATATGGTGGGTGTCTGAGGAGGCTTTCCCTCTGCTGGAAGCTTTCAGCTTTGTGTGTATTTAGGTGAAGGTTTCTCCCCTAGGTCATTGTTTCACTGCCTCACACGTGTTCAGTTACCAACACAACGGCACTGACTAGGCACTTCCTTAAAGCAATTTTATATCAGCTCCACTCTGCTGACTCTCACCAAGCCTTTCCGGCACCAAACTGATAGAAACCATCAGTGAATCAGGCCATGAGGTGTGTCTGTAAGCACACATGCATAGAATTTAGCTGGTTTAGTTGTTGTATCCTTGTAATTTGTCTCTTACAAACAAAAAATAACCTATTTCATTTACTGCCCTCTGGTGGCATATTCACTTTTCCTCATATTAATCCTTCTCACATACAAATATATCATCCATTTAATTGGTGGATCCCAAAGGAGAAGTTAATATCATTATTTGCGCATGGCACAACCAGATGTGCAGAGACCTTGTTAGTTACCTACAGTAACGTCGGCAACATCCAGACCTTCGGTGGCCCCCAGGGGTTTGGGAGTAGATCCGCAGTCTCCTGGCTCCCTCCCCACCTACCGTGAGAGGTGCTCTTCAATATGTGACTCACAAAACACTAATTGGGTTCACATTTTCTATTGCAATAGAAAATGCTAGTTCTTGCCATCAGATAGGAGGGCATATGTGACTGTGTCTATATATTTAATGTTTCCCTTAAGAATGTCGTGTCATTAAACTCCTTCAGTGTTGAGTCTTAGCTGTGTACCCACATTGAAATAAAATGACATTCTAAAAAGCTCACTCCAACTTTCCAGCCTCCTGGAGTCAAGCCTGGAGCGGCATAAATCTGCCATGCTGTCTGTGAGAGACTTATTTCTAGTCCTGCAGTGACACAATCTTTTTGACTTATCTGCAAAGATTTCCTTCCTTGCTCTCTTCCCATCCCACTCACCGTATCTTTCTTTTCTCTTCCTGCAGGCACAGTGCTTAGCTACTGGTTTAATTTAAAAGAAATAAATAAATAATGCTCCACGGTATCCATCAGACTCTCTTCTGGATCACTCTTCAAAGGTCACTCCATACTCACTGCTGACCTGTTTCTCTTATTTATCCTACAGCCTTCACACCAGCAGTGTCTGCCTTTAGTAATTAGGTAATCTGCACAAATGGAGTCAACAGGCAGCAGATTTTGTGCTGATGTAGGACAAGAACCAGATTCTATACAGATTCTCTATCTTTCTTTGCGTTTCCTTTACAAGATGAAGATATCTGATACTCTTGAAAACCAGAAGGTCTGTTGGTAGTGACACCTTACAAACTGCCATCCTGATGTACATGCCAATACGTCTAGTTTATTTCCTTTAAATCCATACCCTGCACTCTCCCAGTACGCTGTGCAGTCTTACTCGAAGACTGTCCTGTGTATTACCTCTTGCTGTTTTGGGGAAGAAACTATTAGAGTTCTTTTTTTAATTACCTTGTATTTCTCAGTGTTTAACTTTATTCTTTCATTCAGGCTGTGCTTGAAGCATATCCTGCCTGATGTGACTAAGCTGTTGACTCACTTCTTTTATGGCTGTAATAAAACTAGATCTAATGACCAATGTCTGGATATCAACCACCAACAGCATTTGCAAAAAAAATCCAGATTGTTCCTTCTCAAGGTTGTGTGTCCTGGTATAACATTCACTTCATTTAAAATACCAAGTGAGCATGGCCCAGTTGTAATCACAATTTTGTTTTCTTCTTTTCTAGATGTTATCTGCTTGGCTTTAGCATTATCGCAAAACCTCCAGTTCTTAAAGTTTTAAATAGCATTCTTTTGGAATCTGTCCCTGCAACCATTAGTGCTGGTAATTGCGCTCAAAGACTTAACGTAGACAATTAGCTTTGCACTGGGCCCTAGGGATTTCATAATTTTATGAATTTGCAGCTCGCCTCAATTTTGCCATCCTTCTGGTGTAACCTGGGGGCCTCTCAGCCCCTGCTGTCATCTCAGGCGGGCTGTTGCCTGTGGTTCCAACATGTGTGTGTCACACAGGGATGGGGAAGGGCAAGCGTCTAATTTTTGTTTGCAGGTTGACCCCCCCCAGCGAGTTTCCATGATGTAAGGAAGGTTGTGGTGAGCATCTGCATGAGAATGTGGCCCTTGTGCTTCTGCTCATGTTTTTGCTGAGTAGAAGGTGAATTTCACGCATGGGAATGTGGCATGAGAGAATCCGTTTCCTCTCTATATATCCTTGGTAGTTTCCTTGCCAGTGGCAAAATAGTGGACTATTAAATGTAGGACAGGGCATGGACAGGAAGGAGAATCGGGGGCCTGGAATCGATTCCCTGGAGCCTCCACCATCTGCTGTACTGAGGAAAGCCCACACTAATTCTACACATTCAGTCCAGATTCAGGAAAATGATGAGTTTTAGCCCTAAGACATCTGCAATTGCAAGTCTTCCAAATTGAGATTGTATCATAATATTTGATGCTGGAGTCATTCAATTACATAAGATTCTCAGTTTCATTTAAAAGAAGAAATAAGTTTCTGTACTGCAGAGCAGCAAAGATTAGCTTGCACAGATGAGCTGAGGCACTAGGGAAGGCTCACAGTCCAGCGGACTGAAGAGTCCGACGTTTGTTGTTCAACATTTCATGATTTTAGAATCCATCTCACAATAGAGCCAATTTCATAATGGGAAGTTGCTTTCAGTGAATGCTAAGTTTTATTATTTCAAAAAAGCCCCAACCTAACAATGGCAGTTTCAGCAGATCTGAAACTTTCTGTGAATTCAGATGATATTCAGCAAATACTTCAGGAGGGAAACTGGAGACGTTTGCTTTGGAGAAGCTGAATTATTTTTCTCAAGCATTCTAGCTTTTGCTTTGACATGGTGTTTACATTCCAGAATTGAGCTGTTATTAAAAAAGTAAATTAAACAAAGAAGATAAACGAAACAATAGGGGATGATTAAAAAAAAATTGGAAGGTGCAGACATTTTGATTTGACAAATTATACACCCGTTATATGCACAACTCTTAATTTGGAGATCTGGCTGGCAAGCTTTTGGTCTGTTGGGGATGAATGCTGCAGGGAAAGCTGCCGTGGAAAAAAATAAATTGAAGCTGGACCTTAAACATGTTGCACTGGTTTGTGCCCTTAGTACCAATGGAGAAAAATCCAGCACTCCTCAGAATCTCGCCTCCTCTTTCTTAAAGACAGCAGAAGCTTTTTTGGCATGTGTACAAGTATTATGGCCTTCCGTTCCTTTGGCTTTCTCGTCTTGTCACAAACTGAGTTCACCTGAATGCCTAACCTTCCTGGGTGTAATAGCAGGGCGTTAAAACACACACCTGAGCCTTGGTTCAAACGAAGTTTTGAGGTTATATTGAATCACTTTGTCAAGCCCAGCGATGCTGACTTGGAATCTGGCTCCTCTTTCAACTGCTGCTGCTTCTTGCTGCTTCTCCTGTGCTCTCCCGTGGGCTGTCAGCCCCTGCAGGCTTTAGCCAGGGTTATATTTAGAGCTGGGGGACAGGAGTGGGGTGCAGAACTATTCCCCCCTTCCTGCAGCACAGCCTGTGCTCCTTGGTATGTGCCAGGGAAGAGACCACTGTGTGGCTCTGCCGGCACCGCGGTGATGGCATCCCCCCTGCCTAATCTGGCCAGCTAGTAGAAGAGGGGACATCTATGATATTAGTTGTGTGTGGGAAAAGCTTTTCTTCTCTTTTTTTGCTATGATTTTATAGAGCAAAAGGTCTTTGGGGCAGGGATGGTCAGTTTTCGATTTGTACAGTGTCCAGTATGAGCTGAGGACTTCAGACCTCATAGGTGTCGAGCGGTGGCATCATTTGTATTAATGAGATAACGGGTATCTTTCTAGTGCCAGTAGTGGTACGTGTGGCTTTAACTGTTATCCCAGGCTTTCCAGAAACATCTCACCCCTGAGAAAATGATCCATGTACTAAACCTGTTTGGAGAAGGACACTTATCCTTTGTCTGCGTTATTTCATGCAAAGTTGAACCTCTGAGATTCCATAAAGGAGAGAAATGCCTGAGAGGAAAACGGCCTCTTGAAAGTTTGGGGGAGGAAATAGCACCCCACTTCCCTCTGATAAAAGCAAGCGGTCATCCCATAGGAGGTGTCTGAGGACCTGATCCGGCTTAGGGCATTCTGCCTGGGAAACCTCAGGGTCTGGGCTGGTGCTGTATTTCTGCAGCTCTCACAGGGTCCAGGATTCCTAAAAAAATACAGACTTTTCAGTGGAGCTGAGTGAGAAGGTTTTATGCTCGGCTCTAAGAGCAGCACTGGCTTTTGATAAGTGGTTGAGTGGTTTTAAACAATGAAAAATTAAAACAATCATTCAATTAAATGTGAGCAGATGCCCTGAAGTGAACTGGTGTGGCTAACTTTACAGTTTTATTGATGATAAGGCTTGGAAGTATTTGATCATTCTTATTTCATGACTCTCTTGCTTAATATTATCCTTTTTTATAGCTGAGGTGGTTTGAAAACCTGAGATAAATTTTTGTAGCAGCAATACATTTTCTAAAAAAAAAAATGCAAATCTCTAGGAACAGCTTATTTAGAGTATACTGAGCCAGAGCGGTCTTACTCAATATTAACTTAGAGCAAAATTTTTAAAGATATTGAGGTGTCTGTAAAGGAGACTGACAACTGGGATTTTCAGAATCACTGAGGCAATAGCCGCCCCATGAATACTTTTTGAAAACGGGCCATAATTTCGTATGGAGACAAAAATCCCTATTAAGAAAGCAGCCACAGTCTCTGCTCCCCTGAGAGCAGGAGCTGCTCTGTGTTAGCACCTGCGGGGACTAGCATTGTGTGAAAGCAAGGTCTAAAACACTTTGAAAGAGAGATGCTCCCTTTTTAAAAAGAAATATTTGATTTGCCTGTTCTTTTGTAGAAACTGAAAACTTCCCCCTTAGCAGACTTCATCCCTTGAATGTCCTATATTAATTGATACACAAATAATTTTTTGAAGATCTGAGTTTATTATTTTATTTTGTTTTTAAACTGTGTAAGCTGAGTTAAGGGAAAGCAATGGGGAGCGGCCCCAGCCTGGGGATCCTTTATGTTATTGCATTCAGAAGAGGGAACGTATTCCTGTACTCTGGATCTGAGTGCAAAAACAGCTTGGTGAAGAATTCCCGGGTATGGGAAACTGCCCTGTTTCATTCCCCTGTGAAGTGTAAACAACTTCAAAAGCAACATTTTTGTTAGTTTAATTTTCACCACCTCTACTGTAGACCCATTTCACTCTTCCTTCCAGCCCAGCTGCCTTCCTCCCAGGCCAGTAGAGCTGTGGTGTTAAGCTGGTCCCGTCCACCTGAGCGGTCCCCGGACCCGGTGCTAGATGAGCTCTGCCCCAGGAACATCCCCCACCAGCCTCTCCGCGTGGTGCAGAGCTCGCTGTGCCCCGGCTTGCGTCGCGGGTGCTGGAAATGGTTATGTCAAGTTCAACATGCAAAGTGCATCAGGGACACAGGAGGCCACGGCTGAAGGATCAGAGGGCAGCTGACTGGCCGCTTCGCTGCCAAAGCTGGACACTAATAAGGTGACATGTCTTAAAAGCAGTTTGTCTTGTCACGGGATTTGACCCTTTGCTTACCTGTGGTCCACTGTGTCATTTTCAGGAGCATTTCCTCATCCTTTCTGTATATACTGTATCTGCTGGTTCTGCTGCGGTTCTGAATAAACTAGGCGGTAGCTTCACCCCCATTGCAAATGAAGAAGGTGATGCAAGTACTGAAAAGCAGGAAGAGTGCAAATAATGACTTCCTTGGAAAGGTGAAATGTGGTTTACCTCATTACAGTAAACTAATTAAAGCCGGACTCAAATCTTATCCTTTGGGCTACGCATTGACACCTGGTGATAATACGGCTAAGTACACCTAAGTCAGGGGGAAATAAAGGTCCTTATTTGTATTAATGTAGCAGAATGAGCTTTATGCCTTCCTTTTGGGTTTCTAAGACTGACTCTTAATAATTTGTGGGAAAGTGCTCTAATGCTTCTACCTGACCTTTCAGAGTAGCACATGGCAGCATGCAGTCAGGAAGGAAATACACAGTTCTGGACAATAATTTAATTTTCTGTAGGCAAAGCCTGTAAAGATACTGCCTGCTGAATGCCCACTCAGGCTTTACTTCTCTCTGAAGCTACCTCACACCCCAAAATGCTCCGCACTTCTTCCCCAAACCATGTTGTCCTGAAGAGGTTCACGTTCTCCTTCAACATCAGATGAGATGATGACTGTAGAAGTCCTGGTTGAAAGCAGAAGACATTTCCTAATCTCTTCCTTGGTTTTGTGCCTTCTTTTCCTAAATCCAGTACCACAAACGTTTTAGAGGCACTTCAACAAGTTCCCTGCAGAAGTTGCACCTGTATTCTTGGGCAGCAATTACTCATTATACTTCCTCCTCTCTTGTCTCTTGATTTCAGTGGATTTTGCATTGAACCTGTCTTTAATTATCTGTATGTCCATACTGCAGCATTTGTGGCTTTGGATCCCAAAGGGATTTTCTAATCTGGGATGTAGTTGCTCGTTATTTACTGGTAATAAGCTAGAAATAACTCACCTGTCTGTGAAGCGTAGGAAAATAAATGAGATGAATAATGCTGACAAAGCCAGCCGGCAGGCTGCATGTTTGAGAATTGCAGGAAGTGTGAAACTCAGTTCTATCTGAGCAGAAAGAGCAGCGTGAGAAGCTCTTACATGCCCAGAAGTGTCATTTTAAAGGTACCACTGATATTACGGGCTTCTTAGCCATGCTACTGCTTAGCAACTGCGCATTAAAATGTCCAAAAACTCAGTGTTAAGTTGAAAGAGGAGAAACAGAGATGATAACTTCAAAGTGGGAGACATCAGTGCCTTAAGCATGTTTGAAAACCGCATGAGAAGGACCATATGTCATATTCCAGTCATCTAAGGCCAGATGATCAACCCAGCAGCCACGTCTCCCACCTAAACTGGATTCTTCACAGATGGAAGAGACAAATCCACCTTCTCATCAGGCTGGAAAATGTTTGCAGGGCTAGTCCATGGCAGCTGGGATGCTGTTGTAGTCCCTGGTGTGGTGTCAGCTGGGGCACTGAAAAACTGGCTTCAGTGATGGCAGACCCTGACCAGCTCTGATCCATGCCAAGCCAGGAGAAAATTAACCTAGGAAAATGAGGAGCTATAACATGGGTGCGAGGGGGCTGGCTGCTGCAGGCTGGCAGGAGGGGTTGCTTAGCCTTTGCGCTGCTTCTCTGGGAGCTATTGACTTACAGGTGAACTGGAAATCCCTTGCTCCGTTCACTAGATGTTCTCCCAGGAGATCTGTTCTGCATAGGTAATTCTTTGGTTACCATTTGTCATAGAAATGTAATAACATCATAGAGGACATGAAGAATGTCATACTGAGTGGCTGTGTTTGGGGAATTACAGGGTAACATTTCTTAATATGACTTGGGATCTGATCCTGCAAGGAACTGAAACACTTCTCTAAGGCAAAATGAAAAGTTCAACATGAGATGTGGAGTCTGAAATTAACTGTTCTGATTTGGTTTTGAACTCTTAAACAAATCCTTTGAAAACATCAATCAGAATTTTGATTTTGACACAGCATTATTCAGTATAAAACTGTTGAACAAATTCAGGTAGGAGTGTTTTGTTGAAAGAATTCCTTTCAGAGATGCCTGAAGTGGAGGAATACCTACAACCTCTGCTAAGTAGTAGAGTATGATGTTCATGATAGGACTAAGAAATTATATGTTGTATATTTCAATGTATTTTCTCAAAGGCTTTTAAAATGAAGGACTATATATTAAAGAAGAAAAGCCTGTGGAACTTCTTCAATGAAAAAAAGCAACATCTGTTTAGCGGAAGTGTGCCTTCATCGCAGCAAAGATTAATTGTCAAAAAGGGTGGTAGTTATGTGAATTACATCATGGTAAATTGGAAACGACTGAAAATACTGTGTGAGGAAGTTGGGTGGTAAAAAACCTGCCAAATGGCAGACAGGGAAAATTTAAGGTGAAGAGAAGGTGAGCATCGCTGAGTGCACAAAGTGTAAACCAGCACTTTTTTCTGGTTAGAAATACGCCAGCTAAATAAAATTAAGAAACATCACTTGTCTGAGTCAGAATCTGAAAAAGGTTATAAGAAGAAATCTTTTCAAAATGTTTACAAACCACAGGGGAATGTAAATCCCACTTGAGTTTTACAAGCTCAGAGACACTGGTTTGGATTCATATTTTTGTGAATATCATTGTACATATTTTCATAGCGTCCAATGTTTTTTTCCCCTTTTTTGGAATGGTAGCACTGATTTCTGTGTTCAGGAAAACAGATTTTAAAGAATCTTTCAGTGAATGAGCAGCTATGAACGTCTACTTGTTGCCACAAAGTTTTTAGTTACTAAAAGTGAATCTGCATGAGAAGACATTCTCTGGCTTAAGCATATGGGAATTTTGCAGAAATCTGGACGAGTAGCTTTTTTAGTTCAAAAATGACCACGTTGAAGATCAACCTGTGTCCATAAGTGATTGCAGCTGTTCTGAAAAAAGTTCTTTATCGACAAAAGACACGTTACTCCGGAAGGGAACACTGTGGTGGCTTGTGAGGAGTCAGAGGACAGCTTAAGTCCCAAACCGTTCCCATCTCTGTGATGCATTGCATCTAATTAACAGGAATGATGAAGAGACTGGAGGCAGAATCCTCCTGAGCAGAATGTAAGGTGAAATGGTCTCTGTGTACTTATTGAATCTAATAATTTACATCTCATTGAATCCAATCAAGTTAGCAGTTTATCACATTAAGATTGCATTAAGTTGGCTGTCTCCAGCGAGGCTGAATTATTGCTGGAAAGGACCCTACAGCTCTGTACTCGGGGCTCTTATATTCCCCAAGTAAAAGGTCCGACTTCAGCTGGGACATGCAGCAAGAAGAAAAAAAGCCTTTGCAGAGGCCACCTTGCCCGGTGTAGCTCCATGTCTTGCTTGCTAGTGATGAAGAAAAGCTGTGGGCCATCAAAAGGAGATGGCTCCATACTCGCATCTTGTTTACACTCAGTCACTGAAATGTCACTGAAATCAGCAGGTTTGTTTCAAGTTTTCTTCCCTGCAGCTGAGGTCTGATCAAGTCCTTTAAATGTGGTTTTATGATAGAAGGCTCTTGTTAGCCAGGTGTGCAGGCAGATGACAGTAAGAGTAGTTGTATAATGCCACTTGATCTTCACCTGCTGAGAATATGGAGTGATGTTTGTCACCGGAATATTTTGAAATTCAGAACCTTAGGTTGATCAGGTGTGATCAGAAAGAAAAAAAAACCCAAAGCGTCCAATTTCCAAAGGATTCAGAAATGGCCCACTGGCCACAGAAACACATAGCAAGGGTGAAGGACAGAGTTAATCTTAACACTGAGAAATGGAAGTTAGAAAATGAGATATTTTGTGTAGCTCAGCTACAGTATCCCAGACTGTACTAAAAATACTCAGTATTTCTGTAACTAACTCTTGCTTATGAAGCAAAACCAAATTACTGTGCTCTTTTTTTTCATTTGTAAGTACCCAGCTTGTAAACTGGGATGAACTTGAAGAGGAGAGGGCTCTGTAGAGATGACTTTGATGGCATACAGATTTTTATGGAGAATTTTGTCTCTGTGGTGGAACTCCGCTGGACGGTTTTACAGTTCTGGGGAAAGATTACTGTTATTTCTCCAAGAGTTTCATATAAACGCCTGGGTCCTGCTGGTGCTGCCTGCTGTTGAGCACGCCCAGGGCAGAGCTGAGGGCTGTGCCGTGGGAGGCAGCACCCCGAGGGGCAGGTGGAGGCTGGCCGCGCTGGGTGGGTGCACTTGAGGCTTGGAGCAGTGTCTCTTGACCTCCTGGGTTTTTTTTGTCTTGTGTGAGGGTTGTCTCCTATGCAATCAGTCGTGTCCAGCCTTACAGACCTACTGGTGCTGTCTTGACCTAATCGCTGCAAGTATGGCTATTGCTGGTCCCATTGCTTCCAAGGGAGGCCGAGCCGCGCCATTCAGGGTCCACTTCAGAGCCACTTTTCCCGCTCCGTGTCCTGTTTTACTGAAGAAGTGGAGTGAAGGGAGGTGTGTTCCTGCTGAGCTGAAATCCGAACATTTCAGCCAAAAGAGGAAAAAACAAAGGAAGAATATAGCAGGAGAAAGCTACTTACTGTGTATAGCTTACAGGTGTAAAGACAAATGTTTTCATTGGAAGTAGAATTTTAAATAGTTTTTTTCTGGATTGCAGCTGCTGATTGCACAATGTCATAAAGCTGGTTGGTTTGATTCTCCATTTTCTCCCGGCTCTGCAGTTTTCCCACTGCTTTGCAGCCCGCTCACATTCTGCTGAGTAGTGTTCAGAGAAGGGTTTTTAATATTTTTTTAAACAGCTTGTGGGCAATTGATCTAAGATTACCAGTATCCTGCAAATTGGTTGTCATTATTTAAACATCAGATAGAGAATTTTTGCCCTAGGGCTTGGGCCAAATAAATATGGTTTTGCTGGAAAATGGTTTTATAATAATAATTTGAACATGAGCTGAGGAGAGGGGAAGGCCTTCATCTCGCTGCCCGTATCTCATTACAACTTACCCCAGTGCAGTAATATGGGAATCATCAGGAAAGGCAGCTCAATTTCTATCAAAGGCTCAGTGTTATTTTCCTTGGGGCTTGCAGCAGCTGTAAACAGATGAGGTTTGTTTTGGCATGGACTAGATAAAGTAGGATTCCACAGAGGCTAATAAGAATCTAGGTATTCCTAAATGATAATTTTGGGATCACTGGAAAGGTATTCAAAGATGTACTGCATTTTTGGAAAGCAATGCAGGTTTTTAGTAATTTCCTATCTAACTTCTGGACCTATTAAAAGTCAGTGGAGTTGCCTTGTAATAGTGACCCAATGTTCATGTCTGCATTTAGCCCAGTGTGAGTAATTATGCAGTGTGCTGTATCTGACCTCGTTTTTTAGACCCCTCTGGACAACTGGACTGCCTTTCAGGTCCTGCAATCCTTAAATTAGCTTGATTTTTTTCTCAGCTGCCATCTTACTTGTAATCAAGTAATACTTTTAGTCCTTGCAAAGACCTTTCAAGTTTTCGGAAGGGTTCACACCTATTTTAATTCAGCCAGACGTTGGTGCAGAACTGGGGCTGCAGGGAGATGCGTATATTGAAGCTTGGCTGGTTTAACAAAGGTGACTTTGAACTACTACTGTGCTCCAGTAATTGTGAGGTTGGTGAGCTCTGAAGGAAAACTGGAAGGGAAACTAGATTATATCTGGGCATGATATCTTTTCTTTGCCATCATTTATGTGTTTCTGAGATAGGGGCACCATTAACACTTCCAGCTGATTTTATGTAAAGACTCATCAAGTCGCTGCATTAGTCTTGCTATTTTTAAGTCTGACTTTTACCATCACAAAAGAGATTTAATGCACTAAAGAATGGAGTCGCTATGTTTAAGATTTGGCCAATGAGCAACTGGGCAGAAAAGACTTTAAAGTCATCACATAGGTAAAGATGTTTTTACTTTGCTGTTTTTGCTCTTTTGCTGGGTTTATACAACAATGAACACAATTAATTTAGTGGCTACATTCCAAGTTACCTACGTGTTACTCACAGTGAAATAATACAAAATACTCAAAAGCGTTGTTTCAGTGATTTCTCTTGGTGAGCAGTTTAAAACAGCTGTTGCATTTGGACTAGATGGAAAATCCAATTTCCAAGGCTGGGAAAATACTTTATTTTTCAAAATTGGGCGTGTTTATTAAACTCATAAAAGTTAATGGAAACAACAAAAAGCCAGTAAGATGTGGGGAAGAAATAACAAGGTTTCTCTCCTTAATAAAACTACCTTTGCCTGGGATGACATTTTCTGTTCCTCTCTGCAGGGAGCCGACCAGTCCCTGGCACCGGGGGAGGAAGGCTGAGTCAGTGGCAGGACTCGCAGGTATCCATCAGGACAGAATAACCCTGAAAAACCTCTCGGAAGCTGTGAGCAGCTGCTTACCCTCGAAGTCGGGAATTTGCAGAGGAGCTTGGGAAAGCAGCCTCTTCCAGGAGAGCCCACGAGCCCACCCCTTAGCCAGACAGGTCCTGAACCAGCACTTCCCGGTGAGATTTTCAGCAGTGATGGAGCTGCCTTCGCTCTGCTCCCAGACAACTCTCTGCAGCTTCGAAGGGAGCAGAGTGAGGCCAGTGTGTCCCACCCTGGGGACCTGCTTCCCTGGCCAGGCAGTGTGTGTGTGGGGGGGAGCAGGAACCCAGAGCCCTCCTTTGGGGCCACCTCTGCAGAGATGCTTCCTAATGTCGCCTTTGCTAAGGACAGGATTAACTCGATGACAGAGCACAGACCAAAGTTTTAGCCCGTTTCCAAGACTGAAATAGTGTTTTATGCAAGCACGCTCTATGATCCTGCTGAAGCGCTGGCCTTCAGAAAAGATTATCAAGCACAACTCCCACTTATTTTTGACCGGGCAGGAGAGCCAACAGTTTGCTGGTTATTTACTCTACTCTGCTTGGTTTGGGGGTTTTCTTTCTAGCAGTCAGTGCCTACCACAAACTTGGCAAACGACCCAGAAAACAAAACGCATGGAGCAGCTCTCTGGTAGTAATGGAAATGACAGTGGGAAGTCTCAAACAACCGGACAAGAGGCAGGTTATGTTACAGAAACAAGGACTGCTGTCAAGCAGGGGAAGGGCTCTTATTTCTCTGCAGAGTAAACATTAGTCTGAATTGCAAAGAGGAAGCCCATCTTCTCTTAGGCATATAAAGAAGACATCATTAACCATTTGGGTCATGAGAAGCGAGGAAAGGGATGCATTTAATGACTCTACATTAGAGCTGTAGAAGATTAATAGATTCCTTGGAAATAGCTGGCATTTGGGTTAGAGCATCCTTCAACAAAGAGCCCAGCTGTGACCCCGTTTCTCTGTAGGGCCATTCTCATTGCCAGGTGCCTGCCCCCGACGAGAGCGGTGACTGCCGGGCTGCCGGTCAGGCTGGGCAGCGAGATGCTGAGTGAGCCCCAGTTGTTAGGAGAATGCGCGGCTTTATTCCTTTTCAATTAACGTCATCATGTATAAATCTGCTGTGGGACTCCAGTGATAAAGAAAACTGACGTGCACCACTCCAGCGCGATAAATCTTCAGGCTGTGGCTGTGGGGATGCCAAATCCACTCGTCAGCTTGTTATTCTTGAGCCTATCAATTGTGTGGCCGTTGTCGCTGCAGTCTGAACACCATTGTTTTGTGCAGAGGCTGAGCTCCGCTTGGGCAACTGAAGAAGTCCTGTAAGTGTGAAGCTTCGGTTTTGCTTTTCTACACGTTCTCAGTTTTCTGTAATTGAACATGTCCCCATAAGCATTTTAAGAGCCTGTAATTCGCTTCCCTGGCCCATCTTCTGTATTGACAATTTTAGATTTTGGGTTTCAGCACGTGCTTGCGTATCTATGGACACAGTGCATGTGGGTGTGGGGGACTTTATGGATGCCATCAGACAATTTCCCAACCTAAGTAATTAATTCCTACTGGGACGGTTTTGCACCAACATTTCTGGGTTTGGGGTGAATTCAGGCAGAACAGACTCAGGTCCCTCTGCCCTCTGTGTATTTCTGTAGGACCTACTGCACAAAGGATTTGTTCATGGCTGGGGCTCCTGGGTATGCCCAGGCTACAGGTAAGAACAATTTGAATTAATCCACTCCCAGACCAACGTGCAGCTTGTAGGGCTGAAGTCTCTCAACCTCGGATTCAAAGAGGTCCTCTGCTCTGAAGCTTTCTGACATTAGAGAAGTCGAACATTATCTTTCTTTTAAATAAATCATGTTGTTTTGCCTGAGACCTCAGTATTTTGTCCAGCTGGTATCAGGTTTAATCCAGCACTTCAGGCTGGCTGACCAAAGTACCTGCAAAAGCCATGCAGTTCCTAGTGATGGACCATTTGGGTCTTATTCTCATTACAAGCTTTTTTATCATTATTCTTAAAGTAGAAGCCTGCCACAAATAATGTATGTAGTGTCTGGCATGAGCTAACTAATGGCCTGCTGGCAGGCCGGCTATTTTGCTGCCTACAGTACTTTGTACTTGAATATTCTAGTGGGATGGGAACTGTGTAATGCTAACTGTAGTAACGATGGGCTACCTGCACAAGCCTGTATGTATGTCCCAGAAAACTGCTCCCTTTGGTACTCATTTGTTCTTTAATTACCTGATATTACATAGGCTATAGTAACACCACAATTTAACATTAGAAAAATTAGGGGGAAATGCAAAAAAAAAAATCAAATGCATAAAATTGCATATAAATCATATTACTCCCTTTTCAGAACCACCTTCCTTTCTTGAAGAGAAAGTGAAGGGCTGTGAGAGTTGAAATTTCCTTTCCGAGCAATCCTTATAATTATTTATATCACATCATGACAGCAGTCCCACTAAGGGATGCTGTCTTTATGGTGGTTGTATAGTGGCATGAAAGATGATGTACCGTTAGAGGAGAGCTGTGACAATGTATTACAGTACCTGGAGAGCTAGGGAAGTGAATTGGGTTTTGGGAAGCTTGTGAAAATGATGTGGAAGGGAAAAGACCCAGGAAAAAATTATTTGAAAAGAAATTAATTTTTTGCATTTCTTTACTGGCTATTTAGATTTTTTTTAAAAATCAGTTGATTGCTCAAATTTTCAACCAACTCCATGGCTAGCAAGCAACTCCAAAATGTTCAGTACACTTTGTCATTAAATGTTGGATCTGCATCTTTTCCTCCTTTACTTCTCCATTAGTTGTAAAAGTGAACAAATCCTGTAGACCTCTTAAAACTTGACAAAATTTGAGCAGCTGCAGGGTAAGAGTTTAGTTGAAATCACCCATTGCTATATGAGTATCATTATATACACTGCATGAGTATATATACACACACTATATATATGAATGTATATATACACTATATGTCATTATATGCTATGTGTATCATTAGGTTTCAGAAAGTATTTCTATATGTAAAAGGGAAAAATTACACAATTTCTGAGCAAAGGTATATGATTGTAACATAATCATGTGTTATGATTATGTTTATGCTCTGTACCTGCATTATAATTCACATATTTTCATTTTTTGAGTTGATGAGACAACTGAACAACTGAATAGCAAGTTATCAGTGCTGATTATGTATTTTCTTCTATCTGTCAGAGAATAATCTTTATTTTTCCTTCTGTGCAGTCCAAAGTAAATATGATTGAACAATTCATAGAATATATTTGTACACGGAATTTAATCCGCTCAAGTTCATGAAGCACAAGCAATGCAGTATCAGACTCATAAACCTTCTGAAATTTTCTGCTACTGTCTGCATGTATTTAGCCCACTTAACTTGGAATCCACATTAAAAACTAAATGCTTCAGAAGCTACCACCTCTATATAATGTGTCAGAAGACTGGAGTTGTTAATGCTCTGGCTGTATTAAGATAAAATTGAGCCAAAACAGAATTTTCCAATTTTTGTTTAATTACCCGAGTTACTTTTTAATAAATTAGGAAGTTGTTTCACTTCTTGTAAACATGTCTATTTGCATGAAGCTCCTCTTAACGCAAGGGAACCTGTCAAACCATCTTTCTTGCTTGAATTTCGGGTGTCACTTTTTATCACTGTCAAGATGATGGAATTTAAATTGGTGATTAAAAACGACACCCTTAAGTATCTCATTTGCTTTTAAGAACCCTGAAAATACAAGTGGTTCAATTCAGACCTGCCAGTTAAGACAAAGTCGTTACAGTTTCTGGAAGCGTGAGAGACACCACTAATGAGAACAACGCGTCTGCTCTCTGATATCATGGAGGTGGGTATAGCTGTACAAAAATGTCCTGAAAATGCTCTCTTTTTAAGATACTTGGTAGGCAGGACAGGGAAAGAAAGAGCAGACACCATTTCGGACATGTTTTGTTTCCAGTCTTATTTTTGCTTCTTTTCAGTTGCTATTTATTCTCAGATATAATAATTCCATTCTTAATGAGCACCTAGATAACCAAATACATACGTAAACAGAGATAAATAAAATATTGGTGTTATCTGGACATACTGTGCTCCTGCAGCAACAAAGTAAACTATTTATACTGCTCTGAATAATGGCGTAAATTATAGATCAGATAATTATACGATGTGACTGTAGGAAATAATAGGATGAACCTTAACCAAAACAAACCAGGTGTGTAGAGGAAGGAGCCTTGTGCTCTGCAGTAGCTTTAGATGGCATTAACTGTGAACTAGAGGAAAAGGTTCAGGTTTTGTTGATGCCAACTATGCAAATAATATTTGTTGCCTGGGCTGCATCTAATCATAGCTGGTGATGAGAGCCTGTGGTTTGAATGCTACCCAGACTAACAGATTTAAAGAGGGATTTTGGTCCAGGAATTTTAATTCAACATCCTCCAAGTTTCTAGAAAATTTGAAAAAGGCGTGTTAGTTTTGCATTTCATGACTTCTGAATCTCTTCTGAATCTTTTTTTTTCTTAACGTGGATATGATCTTTTAAAACAACGAATTGCATTTTGGCAATATTTTAATGAAAACTTTCTTGAATTTGGTTGGACTATTGCAGGTTTTAAGTGAAGGTGAGCTTCAGAGCCTTGCCAAAGTAGCATGTTACTGCTTTTTCCTCCTTGTCCTTAAATGACCAACCCTCCAAAATGCCTGAGAGAAAAGACAGGAGTTACCGCATGCCAAGAAAAACTGGCAGAAAAAGGAGGAAAGCATTCTCCATAGGTGAAGTGTTTTCACTGGTAATTCCTTATCACTGAATATTCTCGGTTACATCAAAGCAGCTCCTGTACGGATCTCAACTGCAGCGATGTAGGTGTGCTCTGGTGGCTCCCGAAAGCTGAATCCTTCTCCTGACTTCCTTGGGTCACAGCTGAGCGGCTCTGGAGAAAGGACCCTCTCTCCACTACCCATGTCCCAAACCACCATCAGTTCAGAGCGTTGGAGTGGCCGTTACCTGCAGATGGAAAGGATCCAGCACCTCAGCTTCTCTGATAGGTTTGCCTTAATTTGTACTTCACGCTTACAACCAGCATTTGGTAACTGATAATAATGATCTTGTCTGCAAGATGCCAAGGAAGCCGAGAAGCCTGAAAGAGTGAAGCTCTTTGAAGTGGTAAGCCAGACGCTCATTAAACGCCTTTGTTGGGTTTTCATCCTTCCTCTGGACCTCTGTCTGCAACTGCTCAATTGTTTCCATTTCTTCCAGACGCGCTATTTCATTACGATGCCTCCTGGATTAGATAGAAGAGCAATAATAAGTTTAATTGTTTAATCATTGATGAGGTTAGGCTAAATTAGACATGAATTCAGTTATGTAATTCTGAATATAATACTTTGAGATTGAACTGAGAACAGAGCTGGTCCAAAGCTCAGGCAAAGGAGGCAGGAGCCAGGCCTGGGCGACTGCAGGGGACACCTCTCCTCGTCTTGGGCTAAGGGGAATGGGCTGTAGGGAGGGATGAGAAGCGCTCAGCACTGCTCCCAGATCCCACAGCCCTCTGCCAGGGGAGGAGGGAGGGATGGGAGGCTCTCACCAGTGCTGGATTCATCTTTCTCCCCATTCTCCCTGGCAGCAGGAACAGAAGTCTTTGGGTTTTTGTCCCCTCCTGGCTGTGTCCTTTCCCCCAGCCTCACCACGGAGGGTGCCGGCAGACTTTACCTGGCCAGGGGTAGGACAGTGGGGAAGGAAGAGAGGATCTGGAAACATGGAAGGGCTACGCCTCACTCATTTCCAAACCCTTCAGCAGCCCCCCTCAAAAATCCCACTCACCCCTCCCAGCCCTCCTCTCCCAACAGCTTCCTAAATCCCCCAGTGTCTCCCCTCCCACTCTCACCACCGACACTTGCTTCCCTTGCTTATCCCCACTGTCACATCCCGAATTCTGTCTGACCAGACTCGGTGAAAATCATGGATCTCCCAGTGAGACATCTCACCCCACCCACCTGCCACCAAGGCAAAGCTGAATCTTGCCTCCATTTCTGGGACGTTTGGAGGTGGCACCGATGGTAACACCCAACGGGCAAGTGCTGTGGTGAGGAGAGGTTGTTGGGACAGGAGTTCAAAATGAAGTCTGTGCTCCTGAGTAAGCAGATGTGAGCATCGCTGCAGCGGCCTGCGTTTAGATGCGTCACGTACCCAAGCAAATCAGTAATGCCTGCTGGGGGTGATACCCCGGGGTGGGTACCAACAAGTAACCTGCTGGCGTCGTAAACGAACAAAAGAAATCTGCATACATCAGCATAACAATGTAGGCATAGATTTACATTACTTTATTAATTTGATTCATAAGAGCCTCCTGTATTCTGGTCCCCATTTTTTATTGGCTCTTGTATATACTCATATGCCTGAGTTTGCTTTGCTATGAGGTAAAAATAATAAAAGATGAACCTGCAGGTATTATCATTGTTTATAGCTCTCATATATCTTTGCAAAGCAAAGCTGGTTATTAGAAAGCCTAGCTACAGAGCAACATTATCTGCAGCATGTAAGATGCCTTTCCAAACAGCATAGTAAATACACAGAGTAGTAACAGCCCAGCCGTTCCCTGGCATTAATGAACTAGCACAAAGCTAAGAATCTGGTCAGTCTAAAATCCAGTGTAGGCAGCCGTGCTGATTTACAGTGGAACTTTTGAAATAATTGAGTAATGCTCTGGGACATTTTTCTCTGGGGCCTTTTATGCAGCAGTTTTACAGCCATAAGTAACTGCAGTGAGTTGACGCATCAGCTGGTGCAGCTCAGGACAGCTCCACTGAAATCGCTGAAATAATTCCTGTGTTACAGTTGCCCGGTTACTTGTAGGAATTAATTCTTGAGTCACTCTGTGCAGATCTAAGTGTATGTTAAGGGCCTTCATGTGCCATGAAAATAGTCTGTAGTTGGTAGGTTAGCACTGATCTAATAACACAGATTTTTATAGGCATGTTTACGTGTCTATATGTTGATATATTTACCTTTTTAGTTGGATGGGTGGTGTTAGTTCGATGCTAAATATTATTTCAGGAGATCAAGAGGTAAATCACGTTATCAAATCTTCATGAGAATGAGTAAACCAACCAGTAAATATGGATCTATTCTTCTAGCACTAGCTAGGAATAGCGTCTAATTTTAATCTGAAAACCTATCTAGGTGGAGAACCCCGACATGCAATTATGTGAACTGTGATGGTTTGCTGGATTAAGGTAGCACCAAAGATTAAATTCAAGATCAATTTGTGCTATACAACAAAGGTGGCTGTGGGTTTTGGAGTTACCTATATCTGTAGCTCTCAGGTATAGTTGTATATACAGCAGTAAGAAAAAAGGAGAATATTGTATAGAGAAGAACTCTTAGATATATATCCTTTGGTGGGGGTTATGGGGTTGTAGCCTACCCCGTTGGCACAGAGCACTTGAAAGCATACTGCATGTGGTGGTGTGGGGAAGGCTACGCTGCGTGCTGTCCCGATCAGGATCACAGCTGTATCAGAGTTGTTCCTATTCCCCATCAGTAACAGTTATGAAGACCTTTGCAAATTTGAACTCACTTGTCCTTGCATCACCCCTAAAGTAATATTATATCCATTTTACAAATGGGAAGCTGAAGCACAGAGAAGCTAGATGACTGTCTCTAGCCTCATTCTCAATCAATGTGTATCAAATTAGCTTAATGTTCATCCGAGCGCTCAGATTTGTCTAGAAGAAAGTGTGATCATCACCAGATAATGTCATTCACTTGTCATTATGGTCAAAATGACTAGACAGCATAAAGATATGTTGCTGCTTGTCCTGAGAGCCAAGTCACTCAAGTTGTATGTTTCAATAATAAAGTTTCACCTTACGAGTGATCGGGTTGCAAATCAGGTTCAGCTCCCCAGCTTTCAGCTGAGGACATTACCTGCTAGCTCTGTTCCCCCCATTTAGGTGCTATTAACATAGTCTAATATAAGTATAGTAAGACTGTTGTGAAGGATGAATGCTATTTTCTGTAAAAGAGCAGGCAGGCTCCCCAGTTCTTATATCCTGTGTGACAGATAGAGAAGTAAATGCGGTCACTCCCAGAAGGTCACCTCTGGTGAATGCATGATTTTGCCTGCTGGGACAAGGATTAGTGTGTGTCCTAATAAAAGGAATGATGAAATGAGAAGAAAAAACTCATTTTCAAATCAGAGATTCTGGCTACAAAGCAATTATTCTACATGCTTATAGAAAAGTAAGTCCCTACGGGCTATGATTTTGTTGCAGGACTTTGGATCATAGAGGCACTGCATAATTCCATAGCCCTGTGCTTGTAAAGAAAATACATGTTAGCTAATCTCATTCTAATTAGATAATCTCATTGTGTGATTTACAGCACGTGGGCCCTAGCACCACAAACACAACCAAAAAGCACCTGAAAGTACCCACAGCTGCTTTCAATACCAACAAACTGCCTGCTTTCAGAAAGGTTTGGATGGGTAGTGGTTTCTTTTCACCTCTTACTATCCTCCACAGGCTTTCCCCAAGATGATATTTTGAAAACTGGACATCAAGAATGATGCGTTGGGTAGGTATTTGTGTTAGACTATAAGCTTTTAGAGACTTAATGAAGTTTGTGGAGCTGCCTGTAACACTGCATGTTCTGCCTGTAGCTTTGTTACCAGGCTCTTTTTAGAATGACAGCAGTGCTGTGCCCACGTTATGCTGAAGAGAGACTAGGCAAATCCCCTTCTCACCAGTGAAAGGGGTTTGTTTCTCTGCAAGGGTTAGCTCTGACTGAGCCATGTTTTGTTATTGAGCTCATACCTGCAAATGGGAGAGTTTAGATGAGGGAAAAAGGGAACAACGAGCATCTAAGAAACTGCCAGAGCGGAGGGTGCTACTAGGAAGCAGACTGACACCTAGTTGCTGGTGTGTAGGTTGTTGGAGGGCTGCTGGAAAGACCCACGTTCGCTTAGGCTGGCTACAGCAGTCGTGATTGTTTGTTCTGTGTTGTTTCTGCTGTTGCATTTAAACCAAGTTGTTGTTCTTTTTAATTCTGTTTTGAGTACTCTAAAATGTCAAATGTCACGGTTCCAAATGGAAGAATGCGGAGGAGGACAAACCCAGCCTGACGTATTTGTGTAGCTGAGACCAGGGTAGCAAGAGTCAGGGATAAAGAGTAATGGAGAGACTGGAGAAGGGAAGGGTATTGCTATCCTCAAAATGTAGACTATGAGGGTCTTTTCTGAGAGAGTATTTTAGGACTCATTCTAGTGGAGGGCACTGTTCTTTGATTCCTGTGTTCAACGATCCCTTTGTCAACATCAAGGCGTGCCCTACAGATTTGTGATTCCAGTGAAATGAGTGGAAGGCAACCTAACTCGCTTCTCTTAAGAGTTAGCGTTAACTTAGCCTTAGGGATAATTTTAAGTTAAACTCTGCTAAGGCCCCTTCTTATTGCTACCTGACGGCTCTGAAGTCTGAACTCCTTGGTCAGATTAAATGTAGGTACAGAAGTCTACCTCTTCTCATTGATTGTGTTATGATTCTCTGCAATTAGATTCTCCCCAGTATCCATCTAGGGCAGACAGGTTTCAGTTTACCTTATTCAGGAGTATTTTATGTTCTCAATTAAGCCCTTGGTGTGTCAAAAAGTTTGCAGCCCATTTTGGAGTATAGCAAATAGACTGTGCAGTAGCCTGTTGAAGGAAGAGGAATTTGTGTCTTTCATTAACTTCACCACCGGAGTGTTACCTACTCTGCTTGACGTCTGAAGGGAGATCCAGTGTAGCTCTCCATCTCCTGAACTCAGCTGCCTTCTTTCTAGGCTATTGCTGTATCCCTTGCTTCTACTTGCTACTGTTTACTCCAGTAAAGAGTATTGAGTAACAGCGTGCGCAGGCACACAGATAGCTGATTGTGCTGGGTTGGTGTAGGATGGAGGAGTGGGCTGTGTTTATGCTGTTGCTCTCACTGGGTTGTGGATGCCTGTGAAACCCCAGCACGTGGGGAGCGTCACTTCAGTGCTGCAAGCTGTCCCCTGGGAGGCTGTGGGATATCACAACTACCTCCTGGCTCCGTGGGTGGGGACTCTGTGTCGCTCTGTATCTCTGACCCAACAGATTGCTTTGATATGTATTCTGGGAGTATGAATGAGATTCAAATCTACAAACTGTTTGAATACATACCAAAGGAGTCCCTCTCTCCTGAGAAAAGCCCTTGTGATGAGCAGAAGGGAGAAGTAACTTCACCATCAGCCTTCTGCTGGGGAGGAGCATTTTGTATTTCTCAGATGTCAGTCTAATACATATGACAAGCACGAGGAGACTGTGCTGCTGAGATTAGAGAATCTTTTAACTCTGGGATTCCTGATCGAGGACAGAAGAAATAAAGATTAATACTAAGATGTGAAGTACAAGATTTGAATGAATACCGCAAACACTCACTAAGACGGAAATGAAATCCAACAAAACGGGAACAATGTATACCTTCAAATAAATAAAAGACAGTGCATTTTGACGAAGAGTGATGATCTGATCTCTGATTGTATTTATTTTGCTAAATCATGTTTAAAGAACATGAAAAAACCCAAGACAGAATAGCTGAAGAATTTTCAAATGGAATAAGGAGTGCTGCAGATGTGTCTTGTAATTGCTGTTATGTATTCAGCTTGAGTTTCTCTGCATTGAGATACGTGTATAAAGATCTGAAAGGGCTGCAATAACATCTGGATGGTGTTTTGGTGGCATAATGGGCTGGTAAATAATGTTACTGAAAGTGAGGAATGATGCTCTGCATATATCTCTTTCTGTGTTTCCACTCTAGCAGTAGTTTTCACCCAGTGTTAAAATGAAGATGCTGATTAATGATCCATCCAGGCACTTGTATCAGATTTGCACTGGGGTTCTCAAGGGTAAAATTCATTAATAACTAATATTTGTTCTATTAAGTTTCCTAAACTAAAGTCTGACTGACCCGGTGGAATTCTAAATCCTGAGCAAGAGTACTGCTACTCTTCAAAGAGATTTTATAGCCTTGGTGATACATTGCTAGCTGTAAGAGAGACTTTCAAAGCTAGAAAAACCTGGAAGCATCCACTTTACATAAAGCTGTCCAGTACTAATGAGACGATTACAAGATTGGTCATCACTAGCGCAGTGTTTGAAAATAACAGGTGGGGATTCCAACGAGCACCTATCCTGACTTCTGTAGCCAGTGCTCCAGTGGTATAAACCAGTACTTTCCACTGCAGTCAGCAGAGCTGTACCAGTTTATAGTAGACGAGAGCTGGGTCCTGTACTTCAGCAGACTGTAAATGTCAGATGTTACTTGCAGAAATAGAAATTATGGAGCACTGTTGTGATGCCCTGTGTGATCTCCAGCCCTTAATCTACTTAATCAAGCAGAAATAATAGAAACTGGCTAATTCTGACACCTTCAGCGTTCCTTTCTTGGGGAGAGTGTTGACTTTCTCAGAGATCCCTGTACTAATGAATTTTGAGCAATATGACTAAAGTGGGAGAAAGCAAATGACAGCGAGTTTGTTATTTGCATGCATTTTCCTATCACATAACGTGAAGCTAATCCTAGCTATTCATATAAAGGTACACTCTTGTCTCCAAATACTTCACTGCATCATTTTATTAGCGTTCTGCTGAGAAAGGTTTCCTATGTAATCCAGGACTACTTCATAGTTACTGATAGTGGAAAGGCTTGTTAAAAAAAACCCAAAAAAACCCAAAAAAAACCCCCAAAACTAGATACAAGAACAGTACCATAAACTATTTAGAAAGCAGTGAGTTAAATCAAGTCTTGAATAAAATAAAATCCACAGGCTCAAGTTAATTTCTTCTGTACGTATTTTCTTCTATTCGTTATACCGCTACAATACAAAGGCCAGTGTTCCTCTTTCTTACAGACAAGATAGACCTTGAGTCTGATATAATTCTTTTTCTGCACTAGCTCAACCACCGCGAGCCAAACACCACAGGTGAGGTTGTCCAAATGGAGCTTTGAAGAGTTTCTGAATTCTGCTGCAGTATTCACAGGGACCTTTGTTTAAGACAAACCTACAAAAAACATCCTAACTGATGGTGCTGTGACTGAGCTTTTAAAGGGGAAGGGGGGCAGAGTAGGGGTGGAGAGCTTCCAGGATGAAGGAACAGGAACATCCCTAGGTTTCTGACCCAGGCACTCCCATGAGAAACTCACATTTTTAACAAGTTGTATATATCCTATCCTAAGGTCCTATCGAAATGTTTCTAAATATGGGTGTTGAGGTTGCATATTCTGATTCAAATGCAGAAGTGGATACAATCAGTGGAAACTTAGAGGTGTATGTCATTAGGGAGCCAATCAGGTAGATTTTATGCAAACACAATTAGGGCTTGCATGACTCAGTCGCTGGTGCTCTTGCTATCTCCTTCCTGCGTTTATTCAGAACCCACTTTCAGTGCAGCTGAACACATACCAGAGGCACACAAACATTAACTTTGTTTGTATAAAGTCACTTTTTGGCAAATTGGCTTCATAAGCCATGATTATGCATTGATAGTGTTGATGTGTATAGTCAAGCTAATCCCATGATATATAGAGAGAAGATCCATTTTGAATTAAAAGATTGCTGAGAGAGCTGACATTGTTAGGTGTAAGCATAGGGACGTTTCGTTAAGAAGGGTTAGATTTTGTTGAAGTTAGGAAATGCTGATGTAGCTGCTCTGAAACTGGTAGTAATGAGTGATTTCTAGTATCAGTTTCAGGACTGCAGCATGTTGGGGAGAGAGAAGATTTTTTGGCATGTAGTCTGGCAGCATTTAAGAGTTGAGACTTTCTGGAAAAGCAAATGGCTTCTGGAAAGATCAAGAATGGCTCTAATTTGGTAACTAATTGCTGTGCTTAAAGGTTTCTTGAAGTTTATTGTTGATCACAGTACATTTCTGCTCCAACAGCACTGCTGCCACGCCGCAGCTCCGGAGAAACAGCAGTACAGTGTCCGTGTGACTTGGCAGGATCCCTTCCCATGAGATGCTCTCCACCTTTATCACATCTCCAGGCACAAGTGGCACACCTGGCCCTTTCACAGCAGTAAAAGTTAAGTTTAGGTCTTGCCTCACTGTCTGGATGTCTATATCCTTCCTGTACCACAGTGGATGCCTTCTGGAGGGCTTGTCCCTCATCTCTGCTCCCCGTTGCTGCAGTGTTTGCTGGGCCTGATGCACGTACAGATGTCAGGAGAGCTGGGAGAGCCTCGGTGTTTCTCGGCTGTGTTACTCAGGAGCTCAGCTGGCTTTGTGGGCAGGGCGGAACTGCTGCTCAGAGCCTGGTATAGCCACAGTTATCGTATTAATCCTGTCCAAACTGAAGACTTGGGTACCTTCAGGAGGCATTGATGTAGATGAGCAAGTCTTCATGGTTTCAATATATATAATTTGTGATTCTTCCAGACACTTATCTTCCTTGTAGATAAATAGGTTTTGTCTTGTTTGAGCTGCTTTTATTGCCTGATGGGTGTTTGGTTTGATGTACATTGCCTCTGTTAACCAGGAGACTGGAAAATCCTTGTAATTCTGAAGAGGAGGACGGGACAGGAGAAAGAATTGATTTTTCTGATTCTTCTGCTAAAGTCCTACAGCCCTGGAAACAGGTTATCAGCCTGAGCTCAGCAGGCTCTTTGGTACTTCTAGGAGGTCAGAGTTGCACTGGTATTCCATTTTGGAGAGCAAACCAGATTTGAGAGCAATGACAGATCAAGCAGTGTTAGTGGGTTCTTATGGCAGTGCAGGAGGACTCGGCAGCTCTGGTTTCAGATGCCAGATCTGCTTCTGACTCACTGGGGAATTTTAGGCAAATTACTCTTTGGGTCTGTCTTGGGAACAGTGGCTGAAGTGATGTTTGCTGCCTTGCATGGAGGGATTGTCAGGAAAAGTGATTTTAAGTTTATCTTCAGATAACTTAAGCATGTGACAGGACTTCACAGACATTGAAATGGTAGAAACCAGTAAGTTCTGGCTCGGGTGAGCTGGTCAGAGGTGTGAGAGTTTGGATGACCATCTTACAGATGCTAGGAAAGGACTGGGGTACAGCTAGACATCCATTCCCTCCTTTGGGATGTCTGTATAATGTCTATAACGGTATTGGATATCCAGGAGCATTTTGGAGCAAGAATCACAGCAGACTCGGCAAGGTTTCTTTGGGTTAACGCAGCCCTTGTCGAGTTATAAAAATATGCTTAAAACTGAAGATGGTACTGGAGGAGGCAATGGATCAGGAAGCAGGATTTGCATATTCTTGTGAAGTATTTTGCCAACTATTTTGCAAGGTGTAGGTGGGACTGCAGAAAGCCTGCTGTAACCTCCCGTCAGGCTGGGATCCGGGGTAACCAGGGCGCTTTCGCTGTTCTGAGCAGAGCAGTCTTAAATCTTCACATGGGAACTTTCAGTGAGGGATGATGTAAATAGTCTGTACTACATATAAACAAGGTTTTAAGAATATAAAATACTCTAACTTTACTTAACTGATGTTTTGAAATATGGCATTCCCTGTAAAGGAAGAGCCTTAAATTGTATGTACCTAGTGGGCACACAATGAAACTCTGTTAACTTTTGCATTTATTTTTTTTGCAGAGTATCATTGGTATAATATGATATTATTTATACAAAGTGTGGTTGGGCTTAGTGTTTTTCCATTTCCAAACTCTTAGTTTTATTTTCAATAGCTGGGAAACTGCATCAAATGTATTTGCAGCTCATACAAGATGAGTCTTAAAATTGTAATGCTTCAAGAAGCCAAGAGATAAGTGATGTAATACGTGATGAATGAACAAATGAATGCAGCCAGAATGGTTAAACAGCTCCATAGCAATAGGTCTTCACAGAGAGATACAGGAACCATGTCTGAGGTAAAGCATTCATTTTTGCTGCCATTTAGATGGCAAGATTGAGACAAGATGATCAGATCGTGAAATGGACTTCTCTTAACCCTTGTTTAAGGTCAGAGACCTTATGTGTCTTGGCACTGACAGTGGCTGGTGATGCCAGCTGAAATATCTTTTAATACTGGCAGAGTTGGTGCTGGCAATGGCAACTAAGGGGTGGAGTGAAATAAGGGATGAATGATAAAAACTGGGGTCCTTTCCAAAGGAGGCACGAGGATGTGTCCAGGCATTAGCATCTGTGTCCCACAAGATGGATGTAGTGTCAGAGAGTACAAGGACTTTTGCTACAAACTGCAGACTTAGCAGTTGGAGACAGTAAACTTGGGTACTTTGGTCAATTGTAAAATAATGATGAGCTGCCAAAGTGTCCAGTCTGAAAAGAGCTGACATGATTCTCAATTGCATCAATTAAAATATTCTTGGTGATGATTGGGAGTGTTAATACTATAGTATAAGACATTGGCAAGTTTTCATTTAGAATAACCACAAGTACAAGAAAAACTATAAATTAGCTCAAATTTAAAAGCATCAGTGTGTTAAATAAACTAAGAAATGTCAAGTCTGTTAGGCTCTTCAAGGACAAGGTCCATTCACAGTCAGTGGGGTTCTGTCCAAAAATCTTCTCACTTCTCATTTATTACAGAACATTTCTCAGCTCCAGTGAATTAGCCTCTAATTAGAGGTCAAGCTTTTATAAACTAAACATACTTGGGAAAATAAAAACAGGCAACCTGCAGTAAGTCATCTTGAATGACAAACTTGGAGGAAAAAATAAATGTTTCCCTATGTGCAGAAAATATTACAACAATCTATCTTTTTATGTCATGGTGAACCTCTAGGAAGGATGTAAAGCAAGGAAAAATAATGGTGATGCCAGATATTAAGTTTAGAATTGTAGCACTTCATTTATTAGACAGCAGAAATCAAAATGTTCCAAAATGTCTATTTTGTCTGGAAGCAAATGACTTAAAACAATCCCTGTCATGGTTTATTGCACTGGTAAACATTTTGGGAAGCTCTGTATGGAGCACTTTATAAGGAAATTAGTTAAATTTTGTGTAAAGAACACATCACTTACTGACTCTTTAGAGAACCTACACCCTGTGGAATTTTAATAAATATGAAAAATAGATTTTTTTTATTTCCACTTAACATTCAGGACCTGTTTATTACCTTGCTATTAAGGAAAAGCTGTGAAAATGGAGACCTGTCTTCTCAGGTAAACAGAATAGGCCACAGAGTCCACTTCTCAGCATGTATTACCAGGGCGTAACATAGGATTACTGAACCCATACAGCTTGTCTCCAGATCTCTTATTGTTTATGTAAAACCTCTGCATATACTGTTCATGCCTGTCAGTTTGGGATTGTTTACAACTGTTTGTGTACATCTTTAAAAGTAGAAGTGAGCACAAAGCTGCATTATTAAATTCTGCATTTGCCTCCATGGGAAATTCCCAGTTTTACATATATGTATGTGAATGCTCCTGCGTATGAATGTCGAGTATATTAAGTAAAATATTTAGACTCTCCATCTATCAGGTCAAGATGAACCAATAGTCGTGTGATATCACGTCCAGTACGACACAGGCTGTAAAACCTCATTTACTACGGAGGGAAATATTCTTCTGTGCCGTTTAAGAGAGCGCAGTTTGCATGCAACTGAGAACCTATTTCTTGCATTCGTAATGGTACCCTCGCACTTACACAGATCAGGCTGATGGTCTCAACGTTTGCATATGTCCAGTCCTTTGAGCACCAGAAGCATTACCAGCCTCAAGTCAAGAAAGTGTACTAAAGTTTCCTATTCTCAGGCCTAATCATCAACTGGAGCAGATGCAACAAAAATACCATTAAAAAGACATTTTACATCAAGAGCTGTAAAAGAAATCTATTTACATGCAATTGCATGAATACTTCCAATAAAAAGAGGAGGAGAAAGAAGAAGCCAACCAAAACTATAGTAAGGGTATAATATCCCATTACCACAGTTCATAGAAATGGCATCGTACACAATATTGAAACAGAGTGAAGGCATGAGCCATTAAGCTGTATTCAGAGCTATAATTGCAGCCTCCAAGTTTAAAACATATTGGGTCTTATCTTCTGCAGGTGTAAATCAGTCTTGCTGTACCGTTGTCAATGGAGCTGCACCCGCCTACAGCCACCGAGGATCTGTCTCATCAGGTTCATCTGACACGCTGTGCTGGAAACTGTGTCTTTTGCAAGCTCTACAGTTATTGCTGCCAAAAACTTTTCAACCTTGAGAGAGTGAAAGAAATGTGTGACAAAACAATTGCACTTTGGGGATAAAGCATGTCCTAAAAAAATCTGTTTTTCTCTGTCCGGTTGCCAAATGCTTCCTCCTACATAAGCAATTGAAAAGTCTCATTTGAGCAACTTCTCATGAATAGCGTAACTGTTGCAAAAAATGTATGGCCTGAAAGCCCATCATAAGTATTTAAAACAATCTTTTCTCAGACCCAAGGGGAATAGCTGCCGACCTTCTCTCGCAAGCAAGTTCTGGCCAAATGTGAGGTTGCTGGTAAGACGGACAGCCACTTGGAAGATGAACTTTTGTCCTTTCTTTTCCCGCAAACACACACCACGCCTGAGCTCTCGGACCAACTATGAGGCTGATTGCCTGCCCGTTCCCTTTCTGTGGTCCGTCATGGGATATTCCCAACAATCCAGAGTGTTTTGCTAGGTCACTAGCAGACTATCATAAACAAAAAAATACTCGTATAATTCATATTGGTACAAAAAAGTGCCTGAGAGGTAATGCTATCCTTGTTTACTGATCTGAGACAAGGAGACCTTTAAAGCCACCAGGCCAAAATCTCCAGAAAACGTGGGGTAAGGTCAGAGTAGCGGCTGCGGCTGCTGCTCCCCAGGAAATCATACTCTTCTATTACCTCTAGCCTAACTCAGCCAGACATCACAAAGATAAAATGATTGGAGAGAAATGCAGGAGGACAACTTGATCAAGCAAGGAGCTATGCTAGGAACTTGCTGGAATTGCTGAAAAACAAGAAGATGACAAGATGGGAACAGGTGTAATACTGGTCCAGGAGTAGCAAAGATATCATTACCGGACAATGTCTCCTGCAGTCTGGAGGGAAAAAGTAAATAAGGACATATTGTCCAAACGGTGGCATCTAATTTAGCAAAAAGCCCTAGAACACAGTTATCCCATCGCTAAACCACAGTGATGACCAACGCGAGGTGAGAAACTCCATCAGGAGGGCTGAGCCCTGGGTTCTCACACCTTCTACCCTCTTCAGAGGCATTTATATGTGAGGGCTGTGGCTCTGGAGTTTGGGCTTGTGTCTTACAAGCAGGTGGAAAGTGTTTGGAGGTGGCCACAAAATGGGTTATAAAGTTTGTCAGACGGGTGTTTCTCTGTGCTCCTGGGACAAGAGCGTCTCCCCCAAGAAGGAGCTGCGCAGTCCTATGTCAGTACAGCAGAGGCTGAGTGCAGTTGTGTGAGGATGATGAGCATCAATAGGACTCTTAGTACTCTAGAAAAATAGTATCTCTGGAAAAGGATATTTCTGGAAAAATAATATACTCTACTGTTCAAAATTTAGAGCAGCAGATAATTGATGTTTTACCTTGCCTTTTAAAATGGAAGTAAAAAGTAAATTTAAACTATTTCTGTCATCTAACGTACAGGATTTTTATGCATTAAAGGCTCTGTTATTGTAGCATTTATATAGCGAGAGAAGTCTTAATTTATCCCTATTGATTTTAACTTTGACTTACTTTTACACTGTGGGCAAGCTTCTTCAAAAATCAATATTTTTACATTTTGACAAATCTGCTGCAAATGCATTGTTTTACCTATCAATCCTTGACTTGTGAGTAGCAATAAAATATATGCAAAAAAAAAAAAAAAGAAAAAGGAAAGCTAGTCAGCATAAAACCTTCCCTGTCTTATTTAACGTTGCTCACAGTAAGACACATTGAGCATATGTGGTATACACTCTCTGCTAAGTGATCAGGGTTTGAATTGAAGGTCTCACTCGAAATTATGACGTTGTGGGATATCTTATACCTCAAATTGGGTAATTTAACAGAAATGCTAGGGAGAAACTTTCCAAGTGTATTAAACTTTAAAAGCACATTAGAAGTACAGTTGACCGCTAGTATCCTCATTTTGCAGGCAGAGGAAAAAAAGTCAAGGTGATAGGAAGGCCGTGTAGCAGATAAGGAATTTTCTCAGAGTGGATGTGGAGCTCCTGCCTTGGGCACTATTTAGTGGAGCACATCTGACTATGGGACCAAACTTCCTCCCACTGTAAGTCCCCAAAACTGTGATGTTGCACAGGGCGCTTCTTGTAGACAGTCTCTAGAAGTTCTGCTTTTTTGCTTCACTGAAAGCCATGGGATGTTGCCATTGACTTCAACAGCCACAAAGACAGCTCCAAAATATCTTTATACTATTTTTTTTTTTTTTAAAATGGGCTGCTTCCATTAAAACTTCCCTTAAGCAACATTAACTTTTGTGACCGGCACTTAGCAGGTCATCTTGGGTCTCACTGACATTGGCAGGATTAAGCGGGGTCTTAATTTTAATAATGAGCAGCTGTCAGACAAATAACTTCTACTGCTGTTTATTCACAAATGTAAATTCCTTTAACAGTCATTGAGGGCTCTGAAGGACACCTGTTGTTTAATTTCTTCCAGTAAATGCATTTATTATGATTATGTGGCGCTCGGAGTCAGGAGCGCCTCCCTGCCTTTTACAGGGAGCTAAGGAGGAAGGATGATGGGCATCTCAAGTCCAGTTAAGTCTGCCCAGCAGGCAAATATCCAAGGGCGCTGCACACATTTCCCCTCAGGGTGGGTTCGATGGCTATTTTAGGGAGAGGTAGAGACCAGGAGCCGCTATTGCACTGATTTCAGCTGAAAAATGACCTTTAGCTCACAGAGTTGCTCGGACAGAGGAGCCCACTCCTGCATCCCACCTGGGTGAGGACAAGGTTGAGGAAAGCTCCTGCTGCAGTCCCCGAAGGTGCTTTTGACTGGCCCTGTTCGCCTCCGCACTGCAATGCACAGCGGCTGCAGCCCAGGAGCTGCTACGTCCCGGCCAAGCAGGAGTGCCGCCTTCTCTTCAAAGCAAGGCAGAGGGTGTCCCCCTCAATGAAACAGCCTTCCTACGTTCAGCAGGAAACTGTTCTGCAAATGAAACGTTCATGTCAGGTGAAGTCTCCCCTGCCTTCCTCCCATAGCCGTGCAGGCAGGCTTCTTGCTGGAGCGCACACAAGGAGCGCGTAAAGGCAGAAACTGCCTTTCAAACAGAATGAATGCTGATGGCACATAATGCTTATTGCTAAATCCATGCTGCGGCTGATAGCATCGCACTAGATAGTTACACTTAGTTGTCCATTATTCCTCATCCTTAACCAGCAGGAAGAGGTGTGTTCAAGAACGTCATACAGGGTAGCACAAGGTAAGGTAAAGGCTTGTTACAAGAAGAGAGTGAATCAAGAGCACAAAATGAGAGGTCTGGAACCCTGCAAAATGAGGCTCTGAAATACATATTGCTATTATTTAATGATAATATTAATCCAGCCAGACAGTTTATTGCTTCCTGCTCTTACCCCACGCTGTAAGCCATCATTCATATACTGCACAAAGTTGGTTGCTCTGGAAGAGTTTCTCTGTCCAACAGAGAAAACAGGAAAAACAGGTAGAGACTACTCTGCAGTCCCCCAGATGCCTTGTAGTGCCAGTCACTCCGCTGATCTGTCCCTGGGGATTCAGGGTCCCTAACTGTGGAGGACACAGTCCTGGAGCCCTTCCTCCTGGTACTGATGGAGATAGTGCTGGCTCTGAAGTCACTGGACTGTTAAAATACATGTATTTCCCTTTTGGTTTTGAGATGCTCTCAATGGTAATTACAGTGACTCACTAATAAAGATCCCATTTTTCTTGTGAGAGTACAAGACAATACCTTGATTTCTTGCATGAGAAGGGTGCCCAGGGTGCCCCCAGCCCAGTTTTCAATGCTATAATCACAGAGGTCTTGCTATGACAAGTAAGAACAGGGAGAGTTTTCCAAATTTCTAGAGGCCAAGGACACCCCTAGGCACGAGTTATGCATGAAAATCCTGCTTTGTTGTTCCTTGTTGTCATTTCTCCTAATCAGTAGTCTCCATGAGCTGAGTATCAACTGCCTCTCTGATTTAGGGGATGGAGATCAATTGTCTAATAGTGTAGTATTACCCTTTTGATAGTTACTAGTATTAGCTATATATAAAATGATAACAAGACACTGATTGGACTGCCTTAGTGTAAGTTATTTATGTCATATTGCTCGTATCCAATTTCATTGTTATTTTGTAGGTTTTTCTGGACCTTCTTGAACAGCCCTACAGTTTCACATCAAGCTGTGAAGTGCTAGACTGCTGAGACTATGCTATATATCAGAAGAAAAATCAAAAACGCTCAGGGCACAAGCACCTCAGTGCTGAACTATGATATTAGGAGTTAAAAGCTGGAGATAGTTAAGAAAGACATAACCACACTTTTGGGTTTTTTTCCCACTCCAAGGGCAGGATGCCATTTGCACTCTTGCCCTTTTTGTTTTTAGATGCAAGCCTGAATCAAGCCAAAGAGATCTTGTTTTGCTGAGATGTTAAGCAACTTTTTTTTTTATTTTTTAAATAAAAGGACTCAGCTAAGTAATTCTGACCATTTAACTGGAAAATACTCTGTACTGTTCTTGCTAACCCCTCTGAACAAGGCAACATTATCACCCGCATGCAGAAAAGTCCCTGACAGAAAGCACACATTCAGAGTATCTTTAATACAGTACAAATAAGGGGGTGGGACTGAACTTTGGGGTGCTTTTGCAGTCATGCCATCTATTCCTCTGAAAGTGCATGCCCTCTGCCTGCTTCCAGGGAAACACCAAATTGCATTATCAGCTGCCCTGGACGCACAGAACTGGTGCAGAGATTAGAGCATCTGACAGCATCAACTGTTTGTTCTGCGTTCAAGAATATCCTTCTCCACAGATGTCCCTTATCTGTAATATTGTATATTCGGTCAGTACATTCAAGTAATGCACAGGAGTAGAATACCTGGGGTGGAATCCAGATGGGGAAGCACTTGGCACAGTCTGAATCACAACAGAGCTACAAAAAGCCCTTTTCAGCAATGCTGGACAGTAAAGCCAGAAAGAATACAATTAATGGGATCTAAAATTCACCAGTTTCTGCTCAGTGGTTGGAAACTTACTGTACGCTTCCTTTGGGTCTGCTTGCTAACTTTCCCCAGGACCGAAAGCTGTTTTCCTCTCCAGTTGGGTCAAATGACTGTCAGTACCTGCAGCCAGCTGGGGAGGGAGAGCTGTGGTGGCACTTTGCTGGTGCCACCTGAACATGTGGCATGTGGGCACCCCTTTCCCCCAGCCCTCGCTGCCCCTACAGTGCGTCAGCCACGCCAACACCACATCAGCCGACATCCTCAATGCAAACATTGCCGCTGCTTTAAAAAATGGTGCAGGACTGAAACACATGCACAGAAAAAGATCTTGCCTTTTTTGTCAAAATACTGATTATTGCTTTTAGGGTAACATCTTTCATGAAAAGGGTTTTAATTCCAGAATGTAGAAAACACCTTGAAGTTTGGGAGCTTTGCTTTTTGTTAGGAATGTCATACCTGATTTTTAATACTATAGGCTCTTGCTCTTCTGTCCCCACTGGGGTACGAGGCATCACTTGTCATAAATAGGAAACACGCAGTCATTTTCTATGCATAGGGGAAGCACTTTGTTCTCAGAGAAAGATGAATTATGTAGTCCAAACAGGTGACACACAGTAGATGTTGTTGCTTTCCATAACCTGAGATGTAACCCAGCTCTGCCCTTTGCTTTTGCAGATGTCAGCCATACGATCTGCTGATGAAAAAAAATAAATACGTGCATCGCTGTGGAAACACTGAGCAGTTCTGTGGTCTTTTCTGCACTCTGCTCAGGCTGTGCATTTTTAAATAGCATGACCTTTATTGATTCTTACAAAAAATGAACTGTGTAAGATGGAAAACCTGAAAAGTATACTGTCAGAGTTTCCTTTTAGGACAAAGCATACAATTATACTACAGAAATGTTAAAACTAGAAGAGATGAAATCAGTTGATTTCCTCTGAAAACGTTTGAAAGAGCTTCAGAAAAACAGAATGGGTGACAACAGGAAACAGAGATCTGATCGGGGAGACAGTAGGATGGGAAAAACACTTGCTCCATTGAAGTCAGAGGTAGTTTTGGCATTGCCTTCAATGGAATGAGGATTTCATCAGTTATAATGTTTAATACACCACAATGTTCTAGCCTTGTGCCTGAGGAGGATGCTGTGACCTGAAATCCTTCTCTTTGCCGTAGGTGTTAGCTGGCTCCCGGTAGCTACCTGCTGTCAGGTGCTGGCTGGGAAGTGGTGCAAACAGCCCGGGAAGGGGAAATCTGTGTGACAGCATGAGCCTTACTGCCTTGCATTCCTCCTGTTTTCTGCATCCAGGCCAGCTCTTTTCTTCCTCCTCTCATGAAAGCTACAGACATGTTCTCTTTCTGTACAAGAGGTCCTCCACCCTGGTTTCTCCAAGGATCCCTAAAGCAGCTTCTCTCAGCAGGGCCTCCTGAGGGCCAATTCCCAGACCTGCCAAATCCGCTTTTCTTCCCCTCTTCGCTCCAAGTTGCTGTCCCCATGCTCTTTTAGCAGTGAGAAGATAGGCCAAAAACCATGAGCCCTTTTGCAGCCTCCATCCTCGTTCATAGCTGCTCCTTGCCCCAGCTGGGTAGCGTAAGATCTTCAGTTGTAGCCTTTATTACTAGTCTCCAGTGAGACTAAGTTTTACCCTAAGTAAAACATTGAAGCAATTGCTTTGTAAAGGACTTAGCAGTGGCTTTGCTTCCTCTTCTTCAATTGATCAAATTCTGGATGGCTGTAGAAGGAACGCAAGTGTCGTGGTTTAGCAGATAACCACATAGTTACAGTGTGCTGGATAGCGCAGCAAGTAGTTATAACTCCATGGTCTTGTGCTGTTCTTGGCTACTGCCAGCATGAAGTACCAAAAAAGTAAGTACTCAAATGAAGTCACTCAAATGTTACTGGAAAATATAACTGTGCTTACTGGGTTTCACATTTTCAACATCTACATTATTCTAGGACTAATGGCAGCAAACTTTGTTTCTGCTCTTGCATAGCTTTTAGGTGCAAACTCCATTTGAATTAGTACCCAAAAGTCTAGTCTTAACAAACCAACTTTCCTAATTCAAAGGGGATGGAAGACAAATTTAAGAAGTACTGCGCTGCTTTGTGTCACTGCAAAACAGCAGGTATTCTTCAAACAGCCGCAATGTCAGGTGGCCCAGACTCCCTGAAGAAAGACAAAGATGGGAAGATCCTGCCAAAAATAGGAAAACTGGGACTTGTGCTATTAGACCGTTAGTCTGGCAGGTCTGAGAGGGGCTATCTATCAGAGGGGCTGGCCACTGGGTTATTCATCAGCATTGCCTGCAGCCTGCACATTCCTTATGGCTGACGAAGAACCGGGACAATTTCCTACATCTGGTTAGGTGAAGGCTGTTCATGAAAGTTATGACACTTAAATCTGTGGGGGATATTTCTGAGACTGTTTCTGGGAGATGATTTACCATAATAGTAGGTGAAACTGCAGACTCCTCCAGAAAAGAACATTTGATGTCTAACACAGACAGCTGCTGATGTAAATGTTTATGAAGAGTTTGTTAAGTATGTAACATTGCCTGTATGGTAATGCAGAAATTGTACTGCTAGTAAAAGATATGTTATGATATAAAAATCAGTGGATGAGGAATGGATGAGAATGGTGCCAAAACAGGACCACTGCTATGACAAATGTAGTGCCAAGCGAGTGCAGCAAGAAGAAAATCTATTACCTACATATATTCACTGTTAGTGGCATATCTTGAATTTGTCACTTTAAGATGCTGTTAAAATTAATACTGTACTGAGAGGTACTCTTGGAACTATGTATAAAATTGCCTAATTAGTTAAAAAAAGAAGAATTCCAATGAGGTGCTAGATTTTGGGAGACAAACAGTGAGCTGTTAAGTACACCACCAGGCGCTCATAAAATGGACTCTCCTCAGAGAAGAATGCTTTGTCTCTGATTTCTGAGAACTGCTTTGCAGCAGGAACTGAAGTAGGAACTAAAGATCACATCTGCAAATCTTTCAATTTTGAAAGGTATTCTTTTGCTTATTAAAAGGGCATTTTACTGAATGGATTCATACAGCAAATCACTGGGTTTAATTAAGTGAAATAAATTACCCTCTTATTGAAACTCTCTTTCATTTACAGATGCATACCCTGAAATCACTGGTCATTAGTTTCCATGTCTATGATTTAATCTGACAGTGAAACAGAGGGAATCCCTGATATTCACCTCTGGCAAAACAAATGTGAACATTTTTCAGATCTCTTTCTCTTCTTCCCATCCAGTCCACTGTAGGACCCAGCACTGTATTTAATGGCCTGGCTGTGTGCTGTGGGATCTGTAAAATAATCAGAATAGCTAAACCTTTGGTCCTTCTGAGCTAACAGCTGATAGGAGAGACCAACACACTTTAGAAGGCAGAATGGTGTCAGAAATAAAGAAGAAAGCACAGGCAGGCGCAGGAGCTGGCACAGAGCATTCTGCGTGCGTAGGGAGGGAAGTGTTAGAAATGCCAGAAGACACGGGCAGCGGGATGCACGGGAGCAAACAGAGACCTCCCCAGGTCCAAGCTGTGATGACCAGGCCTTTTTCAGGTGGGGTTGTTCTCTGAGCTGCACCGGTTAGGAGTGCTGAGCGTGGTTAGAGGTGGGGAGGGACTGAGCTGAACATTTCTGCAACCCAGACCTCTGGTGCCCCTGCACCTCAGCACTCTGCACATGGATTTGTCCTCCCCACCATCAGTGGTTGTGAGTGTTCATGTTGTCTGGCAGTAAGCACCACAGCAAGGCCTATAGGTATAATCTTCTCTAGCGTGGCAGTACCCGAGTCAGTAAGTGAAATCACAGCCTTGTATTGATTTTATGTTCTGCTGATAATGAATTTGGGAATCCTCTGGGATTAGGTAAACACACTGACACAGAGCTATGGGGTAGGCTCCTGTATTTTTTTTTCACAGCAGCTACCCACTATTGACACACGCATTTTTGTTACAATGATGTATTAAAATTCAATATGTGTCTCTCATCTTATTTAAAACAAGAGGGGGGAGATGTGGGGAGGAGGGATGGGATTGGCCTGCTAATCCTAATAAGAGGAAACCCATTCAAATGAATAATTTTATAAACTACTGAGTACTTGTGCTGAATAAGAAGTGAAGCCTACTGCTATTAGCTTTGGCAATAACAGGCTGCTTTGATTATTAAAGCCACCGTGAGGGAATACCTAGCAGCAGACGCTGCCAGTGAACCACATAGACTTTGGACAGGACATCCTTTCAATATGTAAGTGCAGGGAAACATTTCCTTTAATCAAACAAAAAAAAAAAAAAAAGAAAACCAAATTCCCACTACATTCAAAGCAAAACTACTCTGCCATAAAAATAATAGTACTATTCATACTCTAACTTATAAATGATCCTTTTTCTATGCTAGGAGGTATACATTGCATGGTATGAACACACCATTGCACCATCCACTGCTGTGTAATGCTTAAAACACATGCAGGAGAGCCAGAGATACAAAAGGAGGGGACATGCACCAGTAAACCTGGAGGCAGTTCCCAGAGTGTCAGAACCTGCCTCAAGCAGACACCGTTACAGCCCTCTCCCTGTGAGTACAGGGAAACACAGAACAGGAACCCCACGTGAAATATTAGAAACCATTTGAGAACCACCTTTAATAGTTAAAATTCAATTTCAGTACTTAAGTGATTAATATATTAATATTTCTTGATTCTTGCTTATGGAAGGCAGTGCTTGTAACATTTACAAAGCTCCCACATTCCTCAGAATTTGCTTAGGTAGTGATTTTGAAGGCATGTGCTGCTAATCAATGTGTTAATGATTTCTTCCATGCTGTAATCCATCATTTTATCACAGCACACAATTTAGCAATTTGCTTATGCTAATTACTACAACAGCCACAGCAGTTCTGAGCACAGCTCCAGGCTATGGCTAGAGAAATGTTTGCCATGTTATTTACATTTCCTCTGTTTTCCCTGGGGAAGGCCCAGAATCAGGAAAACACGTGAAAATTTTACTGAGATACCAAAGATATGTGTGTTGTAATCAGCAAGTTTCCCTCCGTGATCACTGCAAAGGAAGCTTATGGAAAGCTGCTCTCGTCTCCAGAATCCACTGCACTCCCAGGTGCAGGGGTGAACACGAGACAGCCAGGAATTACAGGTAAAAGGGGCTTCTTGCTGTGCTGCTTGTGCTACAGTATGTGTCAGGGATGAGGGCTGTTAATCACATGAGCAAAGCAGCCCGAGAGACAGCAGTTTGACAGATAGAGCACCAGGTGGGCATCACATTCAGGCTTTATTTTCAGGCTTTTGTTGTATTGCCTGTTTAGGCTGCTTTGACCTTTCCGAGGGCAGGACGCATTGCCAGGGTATCCTGCTTGCGTGAGGGTGTTCCTAACAGAAAGTATTTTGCCAGTGCAGTCAGCAGCGTGTGTGTGTGTGTGTGTGTGCGCCCCTGAGGTATTCTGTCCACATGTGAGCGTTCGTCGGGGTAAAGAGTTCCTCTCCTTCCTATCTGTGCTGCAGAAATTTTACCCACCTCTTAAGCACAAGAGGGGGATTCTCTCTATCTGGTCACCAGTGCAGCCTCCCTGTATAGTCAGCTGATGGTGGCTGTAAGCAAGGAGCAGCCTTCGGGGTGTCCTGATACAGTAACAGCATTTTATTTAGCAAGGGTTGGCGGTCTGGTGTCCCTGAGGGAACTGCCAGGCAGGATACGGGCACCAAGACACTCTTCTCCCTGACGTCCTGGGGAACCCAGCAAATTTCTGCGTCGGCTTGGGAAGTGTCAGATGCTGACCTGGACCGGAGCTCTGCATCTCGAGTGAGCACTGGACGGGTGTTTCAGAGGACAGATGTGGCTGGAGGGGATTTGAACCTACTGCCGTGCCCCTGGCCTTGCTGGGAACCTGAAGGCAATGTTGAAATTGCAGCCTGTCACAGAACAATAGTTTTCAACCTCAGTCATAATTGCCCTCTTAAAAGTAGCACAGAAGACTTTCCTGACAAGGCCATTACTGTTGAAAGGACAAAGGGAAAGTAGTTAGTCAGCTGTGTTCAGAACTGGGTTATCAAATTAGCTTCAGCCACTTTCAATTACAGAATCTCATGGTTTTGAAATGAGCTCTAAATGAGGGGCTATAATTCTTTGTCGACAGTGAGCAAAAAGAACATAATCATCATTATTTAACAGGGGCCTACAGTCTAGCTAGCTCCAGGATAACTTTGTCCGAGAGAAGAAAGGATTCAATTGGCATGAGCAAGGCAAAGGATTATCTGCTGGCCAGGCTTCCATGCATTTCTCCATCCTGCAGCTATGGAAGTGACCTTGAGAGTCATCCAGGAGGGATTTACTCCCAGAGCCATTCTGAACCACTGGCTAATGAAACATAAATACAACAAAAATTAGAGCAGTAGGGGTTGTCCCAGGCATGCATCACTCCACCTTAAGCTGGGGCTTTGTGACTTCCACTCTGCCTGAAGGCTGTTGTTATTATAATGGTGGTGTCAAATCCTACCTGTCTGGTGGCTGTTGGGTGTTACCGCTGCTTTGTATCACCATAACAAGGAGAGAAGAGCTGGGCTCATGCCAACAGAAAGAAGGTTCATTTGCAGGATCAGGCAGCCTCCTGGAACGAGCCAGTGCCTGTCCTACCGCTCCTCATTTTCCCCGATGCAGCCGAGACAGAGTAGCCTTTTGCTATGCCGTGCTGTACAGCCACTCTGCCCCAGTCAGCCAGAGGGTCTGGGTGCAGTAGACAAGCTTGGCCAGGGACCACTGAGCCACCAGCAGTGGGTACAAAACTTTTAAAAATGCAATGGCAGCATATAGGGTCTGTGGGAAGGGATGTCTGGTGGCATCTGATGGATGCCACCACCATCCTTGCAGGATACTTCAGGAACATACCCAGGTTCAAGAGAATGGCTTGCAGCCTCCCACCCCAGTCTGTGGTTTGGTTACTTGGGGTGGTCAAGTCCTTAGAGTCAAGGCAGTGACTGAGACCTCCGAGGCCATCTTCCAAACACAGTCCTTTAACAATATGCAGAGGCGACATCAGCGAAATTGTCCAGGCTTCTTGGTCTCCAAGGGAGCTGCTGATGACATCCAGATTGTTTTTCAGTGCATGGTCCAGCGACAGAAATTGCAAGGACACCATTGTCATGCAGGCTTTGGTGGGCCACCAAGGGAGATCAACAGATATCTTGGCAGGCTTCATTGAACGCTTCATGGCATCTATGTTCTCTGTAACTCAGGCTCTGAAACCAGTTTAAATACATTAAAGAGGTTGAATTATGGTCCCTCATTTTCTCAGTGCCTCCATGTGGGAATGAGAGACAATAGTTCTCTGTATCTCAGGATGGCAGCTGCAACAGTAAGTGTGAGAAGATGAGAAACTTCAGGGATGGAATCACGGTAACCAGCATTAGGCTTGTCTCCACATGCAAGTGAGTAAGCAGTACATGGTACCATGGATGTACATACCACAAGAGCTAGTCTGCACTGATCCCCCCACTGCACACTCTAATGTAAGCATGAAGTCATCTGTCACATCTTGAAAGTAAATTCTGATCTGGCCTATCTCACATGAAGCTATGTAATTACTTCACATAACTCTAGACTGACTCATCTACTTAAGGAGTTTACGCTACCCCTGAGGTAGTGGAGAAAGAGGAATCACCAGATTATGATGAGGTGGGGGTAAGGAAGCAAGTTTTGAGTATTGTGTGATACATTTTCAGGAAAATTTTACAAAACAGATGGACAATCCACAAACCATTTTTCTTCTCCTGTTCACTGGATTTCAAAGGTCAAATTTACTACTTTCTGGCTGCTACTAAGTTTGGGCCAAGTATCTGGGGCAAAATTCTGTCTCTGCTGAAGTCAAGGGAGTTTCGCTATTTATTTCAACAGGTCATTGATCCTTTAATTTTTGTTCTGCATTTCTGAATCAACACTGCCCTCAGGCTTGGGAATGTATTTAGATTTACACACAGTCATGAATACACACACAAATGAAAGTGACAGAGAAAGAAACCAATTCTTTTCAAGTCCCACAGCTTTTATTAATTTGTTCAGTCCTTGTTCTGTACATTAATTTTATTTTCAACAAGACTTCTATACAAGTTCCAAAATGAATATCTGGGGAAAACTCACGCCATTTCACACTAGACTTGTTGTTACTGACACTGTCAGGAATTTAGACGTTGATTTTCGTGTTTTCCTTGACAGTTTTGTGGGGTTTATTCTATTCTTCACCATAAATGAAGTTTCACTGACAATGCCTAATAGCTGATGAAATTGCTTTTAAGTTTTCCTTGGGAAACATCATAATATTATATCTAAAAATTAAATTATTTTAAACAGTGGGAATACGGAGGTCAGTCAGTTGTGTAGTGTAAGACTGTATCATGAAAAGGTGGAAAATGTCTCCTAATGGATGCATTGCTTGACTAAGGCTTATAGCATTTACCCTCAACTTGCTACTCAGAATGGCAAAGAACTCTCATTTAAAAAAATTAAAGTTGATAGAAGATTAATGTTCCAATTAGCCCTGGGGTGGAGAGATCTCATTTCTCATCAGAGAGATGGACATTACGAACAGCATGTAGTTTGGGCACATTGGGGTAGGATCCTGTGAGGACCATCAGAAAAGGAGTTTCATTCAGGTGTTGAATGAACAAGCAGGGCTCTGATTCACTCCTGGGTTTGTCATCACGGCCACATGCTGCTTCCATGCCTTGGTTTCACTTTCATGAAATGGAGCTTGATCTTTTGCCTTCCTTGTGGTTTTTTTTCTGTGTTGACACTTAGATTTTAGACACTTTAGAGGAAACAGAGAGTCTCGGGGCCTTGATTTTGTCAGGTCCACTTAGTCCTGCTATGAATCAAAGTGTTATTGATTATAGACAGTTCTGTCATGTCCCAAAGTGCTAGTTGGCTCTTGGAGAACCTGTTGTCAACACTGTCAGTGCAAGTAAGATAGTTCCAATTTTGAATTCTAAACATACAGGAGCCCATTAGCAAGTCAGAGCCTTCTCTCAAGGGATCTGTAAAATTTCCTGCAGTTTCTCTTTGGCTTTCAGTAAAGAGAAATGCCACTGCCTCCCCTTGCCTCCAGGACCACAGTACATGTATACCCTCATGCATGGAGTGTGGTACACGTGCACGCAGAGTCTGTAACAGGAATTAGCACTTCAGTGTGCAAAACAACAGGGCAGCTGGTGTGCCTGTGTTGTGTTTACACACCTCATTCACCCAAACCTCTGTTAAATGGCCTAATGAAACAAGGTGCTCTGAGGGAAAAGCCCATTTAACAGAATAACAAATCCTATTAAACTCAGTGGAGCTGGAAATCTACTGCATAATAAATTAACTCTGAATTTGTGGCTTTGAACATAAATTTTCAGGTCTAGACTGATACATTTTTAGGCTTGCATGCAACTTGGCTAATAAGCTCAGCATTGGTTTTCCTTTAGATGCATTTTGCTGATAGATTTTCTCTCTCTGTTTCTACAAGAGCAGCAGTTTTATTGTCCTCCTGCTACAGGAGGAAGAGCTGTCATTACTCAAACTGCAGGAGCACTTGTGCATTTGTGTTCAAGAGTGAGACTACAAGATGAACCTGTAAGCGCCCAGACCTGTAAGCAAAGGACTGTCCCTCTCCCAGAGGCCGGGCAATCTAAGGCATTCCAATACAGTCCACGTATCCATAGATCAGGGAGAGGAGAAATGCTGTCTCCAAGTGATGCAGTCAGCTGCACAAAAGGCATTTTAGGCTGGGAAACAGTATGGCTGTACATGACTTGGTACAGGGCCCACTGTAATAAGCCAGGAGATGGGTTTTACTGATCTGGATGTAATTCAGCACGAATGTGGCGATGCAACTTCCAGGCCAGACCTGGCGTGCCCACTGAACTGTGGGAACCTACTTGGGGCCTGTCCAATATCTCAGCTTTGGGCTCTGTCATGCAGTGGAAGCATATGTCGTCTCCAGTGCAGCATGCATCAACACTTGTCTTGAAATGGTCTCGCTGGCGTGCGACCTGAGAGATACAAAATAGTCAACACAGTAAAATCCTGGTAGAATTAATTTGAGCAACCTCCCTTTCAGTTATTGCTTCTGACTGATCACAGCGGCTACATGGATTAAACAGTGAAGTCACCAAATCAAACTACTTGAATAAAAGCTGAGTTTCCATCCTGTGAAGCCAGAACGCATCCTGCAAAGCTCTTCACTGCCAAGGCAGCTCAGCCAGGTTATATAATTGGCACCCTCACAAGCTTTTCATCTTTGTCTGAGTGGTGCTCGAAAGGAGTGAAGTTCTCTCCTACCCTTGAAAATATCGATGAAACTCTCAGAGAGTGCTTACTGCTGAATGTCCCACTGATGACAAGAAGCCAAGGGCACACTGCCTCACCGCCAACAAGCAAAGAGCTTCTGGAAAGTCAATCTTCCTCCTCTTTAAAAAAAAAAAAAACAACCAAAAACCCCAGTGATTCTCAGGAGCATTCCCACCAAAATTATTTAGATCCTTTGGGTCCCTAGTTTCTACTCTACATGATATAAGAGTGCCAGATCTAATCCAGAGGCTATTTCTTTACAGCTCGTATTCAGGAATAGCTGAAATTCACTCTCTGCCTTTCTATGGCAGGCTGGAGGCATTGCCTGGCCCGCCTGGACATGCTGTGGTGGGGTGTTGAGCCCCTCAACACAATATGTACAACCTCCCAAGGCACCAGGTGAACTTGGGCACGTCGGCCTGCTCTGCCTGACCCTGGGAGCACATTTTGGGGCTTGAGTTTGAGCAAGCAGTGAATCTGTCCTTGTGGGCTGACTGCGCTTGTCTTTTTGAAGGGCAACAGGGATGCAGACAGTGAGCTAAAGTCTAACTTACTGGGGTGAATCAATTCTGATGTAACTTCATGCATGTCACTAAAATTACACTTGGTCCAGGATCTGTACACGCTGAGTATGTCACTGGATTTATTGCTGTCTCCTATAGAGCAACTGAGACATTTCTGTGAGGAGAACTGGCAAGGGCAGAACACCGGCAACCCCCCAGGTACACGGGAAAGGTTAGCTGGATGGTGTCTTTAAATCCCCATTAGTGTTCGGGGTCAGCAACCTTCTGCAGAGTGCCAGTCCGTAGGTAGGCGGAGGAGACCTCTCCCAGCAGGGCTGTAGTTGCTGGCATCTTCTTGTCCTTCTGAGAAAATGACAAGTGCATTGGGGCCTGGAGCATAGACTAACATATACCTGTTTCTGCTCCCTTTTTGGCCCGGTTTGGGGATCGGGGCTATTCATTCAATGACAGGTAAGGGTCGCAGCACCCATCAGCAGCAGTGCTTGGGGAGCAGTTTATCAGGAGCACAGAAATGAGGAAAGCGGCCACAACTCTGGCAGTTAAGAGGAAATTGCTATATATTACTACATTTGGTGGGTTGGTTTTTGGTTGGTTTTTTTTTTTTTTTTAACCTTTAGGACAGTCTGACCAGGCTCTTTGTTTGCTTGCTCTTTTTCTCAATTCCCTTCAGCTAGTTGCTTTTTCTGGGCTGTTTGAAACAAAAAAGGTGTCAACAGGGTAAAGGAAACGTGGTAACAGGAGGGCAACTGAGCCCATTAAGGGCTGAAAGGGGGATGTTAAGAAAGCGCTGGGCGGAGACAAAGATCTGTAATCGCCGCCGGCGCCCCCTCCTCACCCCCTCCCCGGCGGGACACCTCCGGCCGCGGCCATCGCCTCAGCGGCCGCACGCGCCACTGGCGGCGAGGAGGGGCGGGGCGAGGCGGTGCATGCCGGGAAGGGCCCGGCCATGAAGGCGCTGCCCGGCCTGAGGGAGGGCGGTTCGGCAGCGGTGGAGCAGGGGCTCTGGTGTGGGCCTCTGCCGGGCGAGGAGCAGGTGCTTTGTGTGGAGGCGGTAGCCTGCTCCAGCTGCTGAGCCGAGGGCTCGTTGGCGTGGTGGAGGTAAGGCGGCCTCGCTCGCAGCTGTGGGCATCGGTGGTGCCATCAGGTACTGGGCGCCACCTCATGAGAGGCAGTGCTGTACGTGGGCGCCAGCCGCCCTGAAGTTGGCATTCTGCGCAAGTGGTTTTCCCCTTGGGATGTTTGTCTCACATGAGAGGAAAAGCCAAATGCAGTTTATGCAACGAAGCTTCCACTGGCACGTGCTCCCTGGAGGACTTCTGTCACTGTTGAGGTCCTTATCGTGATGTCCATAGGATGTGTACTGGGATGGCCCCGCCACCCTGGCCCCGTGAGGTGAGCTGCAGGCAGCTCTTGGGCAGAGCTTGGCTGTGTCTGGTGGTGTACACCTGCTTCCATTGCCTGGGTGGAAGAAAGGAGTCTGAACATTTAGCTTGTTTAAATATGCATTTTCCATATGTCATTGTTCGAGGGTGATGGTGTTTAGCTCCTGTTTGATTTCCTGGACTTAGCTGCATTAAACCAAGAAGCTAGAGTTGGACCAGTTGGTGTGAAGGGGGGAGTTGCGGGTGGAGCGTTTTTGCACATCTATATGGCAGAAAAAAGGAATTAATTGTTAAATACTATGAAAAAACCCTCCACAACCATGAACAGTATTTCTCCTGTGATGCAATTCAGCTTGGTCAAATAACCTGCTGAAGAGGAGATGCATACCAGGTGATAGTTTAGGGAAAGTGATACTTTTGAGAAAGTGTGTCCCTGGGCCTGTGCCTTAACCCATGTTGCAGATCCCAGTACCACGTTAGGTGAGTTGCTGAGAGAGGTGAGAAGCAGAGGGGAGTGGGACTCCAGAAGTCTGTTTTGTGAGCTTAAAATGGTCATTAAATAAGGAGAGTTTATCTTCTACTAGTGCTTTTGGTTTGGGGTGATTCCTGAATATCAGAGCTGAGCATGAGCAACTTCTGTACTGGAGTCACATGAATAGCTAAGATGTACTTGGGTTAACTTTCTATATAGTTGTCTTTAGCAAGAGCTAGTTTGTTGTTCCAGCTAGCCTCAAAGTCATAGCAGAGCACTGATGCTTGTGAAATTTAATATTCCTAAAAATGACAATCGCCATAACCCTTAAAGTTCACTGCACCCAGTTGTCTGGTGTCTCTGCACTTCTTCCACTTGGCAATTTCCACGTTGCCATTTTAGATAGTAAGTATTACCAATCTCCAAAACAATTAAGGTGCATTTTGTTGCTTATTGAAGAGATGGAAGATTCACAAAGACTATTTCTTCTTGTGCATGAGAGATTCACAGATTTCTTTGATCGTGGGTATTAAGATTGGAATTGAACTCATCCATATTTCTGAATGTATAAACCAAAGATGAGCTCTCATGGGTTGTAGTTGCAGCTTTACAGTAAGAGGCTAAGCAGCTCTTCATAAGTTCCATAGGAGCATCAGTTGATTATTTTGGATTTTTAAAAGTATAAAAGAATTGAAATGTGTGGGCATGCTTTAAGAGCTGTTGGCTTTCTGGCTTTTTTCTATAAATAGCACACAGCATTTTTTCTGTTAAGGCAAAGTTCAAATAGAGAAAAGCATCTTGCGTTCTGCTGCATGCATTCTTGCGCAGTAGCTTCTCAAAGGACAACTGCTAAAATAAAACTGTTTACAATAACCTCCTCAGATAAAAACATTTCACTTCTAAGATTGAGCATAAAATTTTCACGTCTTGCACTTCAGCTCTGATGTGTCTTGCTCTCATATTTTGCCCAGAGGCTTGATTATTGTTCCATTACTAATACAACTGGAGGAACTTCTGTTTCAATTCAAGTTCTTCAAGTAAACTCTCTTCAAGTCATCAAGGCCTAGCCACTGTACTCTTTCAATCTCTAGCTATAACTTTCTTACTTCTTCCACTTACTGTTTCAAATCTGTTTTCTGTTTACCCTTATACAACTTGAATGTAATGGTATTTTTCCTCTTTTCATCGTTGTTCTCCTTGCTGGCCATCTGTCTTGCTTTGCCATACCCTTATGATGGTGTATATTGCTTGAGTTTTCTGCAGTCCAGCTTGAACCCTGGAGACTGCATGAACGTGTTTGAAGAAAGATGTAAGAGGATAGCAGTTCCCAATACCCAAGAGGACAGCACTATTTATAGTACTGGTTAGATCTATTGCTAGGTACTACAAACTAGTGTATGCATTGAATGAGTCCAGTTCCTTGCCTGTCAACTTTGTAATTAATATAAGCTATTGTTATTGTGGTTCATCTGCTTGTTCAGTGTTTCAGTACTGCAAGTTCATTGTTCTACAAGTTGCCCCACTGCTCTCCTAAATAAAATGACAAAATGTCTGTTTCCTTGCAGTGGATGCAAATGAAGAAAGTGCTGCTTCTGAGAGAAATTTCGTAACAGTAGCAAAAATGAAATAGTTTCCCATCTTCTTTACAGTAAACTTAGACTTTCTCCTTTGCATGTCTGTACAATTTTACGGTAGCGTACGTGTACAAATTACAGCTCTGATGAACAATCATTGAGGGCATTCAAAACTCAGTGCTGTTGCAGTATCTTCTTGTTTTCTCTTAGAATATGAGTCAGATTAACTACATTGGTATATGTCTGAGTCTACTGAAGTGGAAGTGTCATTTTCCTAATAGAGTTTTGTTCTATGACTGCATTGCTAATGGCCTGTTCACCCTGCTTCCTAAGAACGGCCTAATTAAAGGTTTGACATTGAAAAAGTGATTAAAATTTACATGAAGAGGTATTGAAGGAATTAAATTTTTTTCTGGTGAGTCGATAAGTAGTAACGTGCATTTTTGGTAAATACTAGAGCTCTGATCCAACAGGCTTGCTGGACAGAAGCATCTATTCAAAGGAGGGCATTTAATTCTCACTGATTTCCTTGAGACTTAAGCATGCGTTTAAAACTTTAAATGCAGACATTACGAATGATATGTGCTGAATAGGGAGTGAACCCTGTATGCCAGTATTTGGCAGGATCATACCCATAAGTCTGCATGTGAATTTACTTTTGAATATGCCTTTGGCAGTTTAAAGGATATCCCTTCACAAAATTTAACAGGTGAATAACTAATATAGGGTTAGGTTCTGGGTAGTCTTGTACCAAGTAGTACACATTTCATACAATAGCCCTCTTGAAGTAACAGACTATCAAAACCATATCAGTAATGCTATTGGAATCTGTCCCACTATTGTTGGCTGTCGGAGAATATCAATATTCCTCATGCCTAATCTGAATTTAGCAATATATATATATATTTAAAATGCATTTGTTTTTGTAACAAGCAGGGAGTAGGCCTTTGTATAGACACAATGGCATAATTCTTCCTCCCAACGCAACTGTATTGGCCTAAGTGAAGTTATAGTAGTCCAAATTAGTCATTGATGTATGGAATAGAAGCTGCAGAACTACTGGAGGGAACTTTCTTCCTGCTGTTATATTGTCAGAGAACTGTTTCATCTACCTCCCCTGCCATGATATACAATGTTTTCAAAAGGATTCAGACCTGCAGGCAACTTCTGTGCTCATCTCTAGTGCTTAAAATGCGACATGTAAATCAACTAAGGGCAATTACAAGCATTGCCAGGAGGACTTGCAAGCACATGACTGAATGTTTGTAGGCAAGAACATACTGTGCATTGAACGTCCATGGAGTTCAATAGTGCGAGTAGGTCTTCCCTGCTTTAAAGCTGTGTGTGTACATGTGTAAATTTCTGTATTAGTTATCTCTGCTCACTGAGGAAGGAAAGACTCACTGGTCATCACAAGCTCTGTATCAGGGCCCCTCATGAGCAAAATAAAATAGGAAGTAACTTAGTGGGTCATACAATTCTGTGTTAACTGTTTTCATGTCTGTTTTTTTGAAGTGTGCCTGCAACACATGGTTGTAAGTATCTGTCAAAGGAATTTATGCTCTGGCGTATCAGGCTTAAGTAGAGAAGGCTCTCGTTGCTGTCTCAGAAATACATTCCATGTTCTGGGGAGATGGTATATTTTGAAGACTTGAATACCATATTTCTAGGAAATGAAATTCAAATGTTTGAGGAGCCACTAGCCAGATAAGGCAAGCTGCCAAAAGGAGAGCAAGCGCTCCTGTTGTTATAGAATCAGCTAGGGAGAATCTGTGTACTGTAATTCTGTTGAGAATCCAAACTTCTGCTGAGTAATTCCCTGTAGAAACATAAAACCTTCTGCGGGAAGATCTGACCCACTTCAAGCAGTGAAACCTTATATCAGAGTTTCACAAAAGGCAAGTAACGAGGCTGTTAACAAGAATCATTTGAGAATTAGGTAATTTAAATCTTATCAACCCAGTGGGGAGAAAGCTCTCTTGAGTGAGCCAGGGGGATCTCTAGCAATTCCCTGCATTTCCTGGAAACAGTATATCTGTCCTTACAGTCTGACCTCTCTATTGTCCAATTTTACTCACAATTAACCTAAATATGCTGATCTGAACAAAAGAGAGGCTCTGCATCAAAGCAGGCACAGATCTGTGCTAATTTATTCCTGTACCTGTGGCCCCAGAGGTCTTTACTTCAGTTGCAAATAGCCAGAGCCATGAGAATGTTGTGTGGGTCCCTGAGCATGGATTTTTGGTAAGTATGTGCCAGAAAAGCCACTAAGTATAATTTTCACTGTAGCTATGAAGCTGGCTGCTTTGTGGCGTTGATTATCCTAAGTTGCTTCTCTGCATCCATGCTGCAAAGAAATGGCCCTTAGCAGTGTCCTTCCTCCAGCAGCAGGGACCTTGAATGCCAGTGTATCTGAGCCGAAAACTGAACTTACGCATTCCTAGTAGGAAGCTGTTGTACCATATGTTTATAAGCTACTCAAATAGCCTGCCCGCCTGCCTGCTACTCCCCCTTTTATGTACTTTAAAGTGAAAAGCAAATGTGGTTTTGTTTGTTCTTTTTTTTTTTTCCATGGGCATTCTTTTTCTATGGACCGGCATCAGGTTTTTTGATTTGTGCATGTGAACTACATGGAGGAAAGTCATTCCTGAACCTAATAAGCTTTTTTCCCCAAACGAAATATATATATATATATATAAAAACCCAAGTGAAATATATATATATATATATATAAAAACTTCCCTGTGAGATTAGATTATGAGCTCACTGGCTGGAGATGCTCTTCCTGATCTGTTTGGATACAAAGGCATTGCTTGGTCAATGACAGGGCTTTTAGGACTGCCACAATGCAAATGAACCATGCCACAAACTTTTTTTTTCTGTGTGCCCAAATAGAGATAGCAGTATATCTGCATAGGCATGGTGCTAGAGTGAAGTAATTCAATCCTTGAAAAAACAAACAAAAACAAACAAACAAAATCACCCCAACTTCATTACACCCAGATGCAACTGAACGGGAATGCTCTTTTTTTTTTTTTCAGAGGCTTATTAAACTTTGAAAAAGCGTAGCATACAATAGAAGGAGGATGTGCTGTGCATATGTAATTATTGGCCTTAAATGCTCCCTGCAGGCACCACTGAGGAAAAGGAAGAAACCTGCACAACAGAACTACAGTGAGGTGAAATACATAAAACAGCAACGACTCTCACAAAAACGAATATTGTGGAAAGTGTAGGGCCTTTGCAGGTTTTGGGATAAGCAGTGGTTGCAACAATTGAAGACTTGGCAAACAAGCCTTTTAGCCTAGGAAGTAAATTTGTTTTAGTGGCATGTAGGCTTATATTCTACTTGCCTGTATTCAGTAGCCATCTTTGCCTGAAAATAATGACAGCCTGAAATTCAAGATGAGCTGTTTGTCTTTGGTACCTCTCTTGCATGTCACAGCACTGTTTTCCCCCCGCCTGATCCCCAGTGCTGCTGTCCCAGTCCTGTGTGAGATGCAAGTCTAACACATGCATTGGGTTGATGTTTGCTGGCTTAACACAGTCTCCCCAATGCTCATAGTAAATGAGCAGATGTGGGATTTAGTGAGCAAAGGGAACTCGTCTGAAATGAATAATGGTAAATGTGTAAATAATTCACAGCCTTTATGCAGCTTTCTGCACTTCCCACGCTATATACATGTGAAACCTACCATTTCCATTAATTTCAAACATGAATATGGGAGCCAACCTTGTTCAGTGTTACTCTATCAGACAAATGTTCTACATATTTTTCTAACAAAAATGGTGGTTTTAACGATGTCGCTGAGAATCCATCAGTGCTAGGCACTATACAAGAGAAAACAGCCTTACCTGGAAGAGCTTCCAGTCAAATCGTGGATGCCAAATTGATATAGGCAATGAGAAGAAATGCTATGGTCATAGTTACACTGGGTCCCCCAGCGACCTGCCTATTAAATGCATCTTGTAGATTTCCCAGGAAAAGAGGGATCTGAAGAAGAGCAAAGCTGATGTTTGCACATACCAAGTCTCTTTTTGTGCAGTTACTGTTAGGTAGAAATGTCTGTGCAGGAGGAGGAAATGTCTCTGCTTCTCACTGACATGATGTTCTCTCTGTGTACCTATATATATATGTGTGCATTTTTTTTTAAATTATTTTATATATATGTTAGTGGTAGTAATTATTACACTGTGCAAAAGAAGAATCATAAATAATGAAGGAAGAATGAGCTTTAGGCAACCTAATTAAAAACCTGCTCTCTTTATTAGTTAGCAAGGTAATCTAAGTCAACCTCTGGCTCTAAAGATTTTCACTGTACCGCGAATGAAATTAATCATCTGTTAAAGAGTATTTTCTGTAAGTCTTCACCTTGGCAAAAGAGTATTGGCTCAAAGTGGATTTTGGAAGAAAATGAATAGGTGCAGCTGGGATTGTTTCTTTTATTTTTTGTAATTTGGTGGTACGTTATTTATTAGAAAGAAAGACCCTGCATATTGCATCCTGTATGGGTACCTGCTGGTCTGGAGTGCTTTGTGCTGAGCAATGTGCATCCAGGGCAAACTCTTCACGTGTGTACTTTCCCTCATGAGTTCAGTGTTTCTGATAAAATCTTCTCTCAATTTTATCTTCTCTTAACTGATGAATTCTTTTTCTGTTGATCTAAGATACTATTACAGGTTTTAAATAGTTAATTTGTACTTGTGTTTTGATAATAGCCCTGACTGGGAAGTGTGGGGAAAGAAGAGAGCAGTAATTTTCTAGAAATATTCATGCTTTTAAACATTCCTCTGCTGAATGAAGTAGATCTTAATGAAAAGTTACTGTATGCCAACACACATGAACCAAATGGTACAGATATTGCAGTATTTGAAGTCTGTGCTGCAGTGTAGCTGATGACTTGGATTTAGTAAGATCTGTCTAAGGTAGCTTTTTGGGTCCTGTTTCTGTGATGAGAGGACATATAATAAAACAAATCTCCTTTATGACTAAGCTGACTCCTTGTGAAAACAGGCATTACTCTTTTTTAATCTGTAGGATTTCAGTCAAATTTGCATTAGCTGTAAATCTGTCACAGGGTGTTTTGTGTGTTGAAAGGGGGTTGCCATTGTGTGGGTTTTTTTTTTTTTTTTT